>JASDQU010241167.1:128339-165902 GCA_032191745.1 Picea mariana | reverse complement strand
GAACCTTGGTCGTAGATCTGGGCGCACAGATTTTGGCCGCCCAGATATACTGGCTGCTTAGTGCAATGTGCTCTTACATTCCAATCTTAGGATAAGTGGGTTTTTGACCCACTTTTTTCCATTTTTTCACCAAAGGGGGCCATTCCTTAGAAAAACACCCCCTTACAATATTATGTGATAACATTAGTCTCCATGGGGGATGGCCCGCTCCTTGTGAGATGCCAAGAACTCTTCTATAGTTTCAGTGCCTTGTTGTTGGGCTATGGAGTCACCTATGAACTGAAAATAAAAAATAAAACAATATTTACAAAACATGGGGGCTGAATGCGGCTGAAATAAAGAACTTCTTCAGAAAATGCCGATGTATAGGGCCACTAAAAGTTTCATCGCCCTCCAAATTCTACAACTTGTAGGTATTATTTAGAAATACTTCAGAGATTTTGAAGGGCCCAATCCAGAGGGCTTCAAACTTGCTGTGCTTTCCTCTGTCTTGTCTGGGTGCATCCCACTTAAGCACTAGATATCCCATATGGAAATATTCTTTTCTTGCCTTTTTGTCAAAATCTTACTTGATCCTTTGCTGAAGGTCATGAGTTTTTTCCATCACCTGCTCTCTAGATTGTTGGGCCTCCACCAGTTGATGAATCCTTCTGATCATATCATCAGGCTCTCCTTGATCATCCTGAAAGAATTTTTCTATAGGTAAATCCAGTTGAGAATGAAAAACAACTTCTGTCCCATAAACAAGTTGGAAAGGGGATATGCCTAGTGACCTCTTTGTTGTCACTCGATCAACCCACAGAGAAAATTTTAGCTTTGAATCCCAGGCCTTCTTATTTTCTTCTAACAGTCTTTTAATAAGCTTGATCAAAATTTTGTTAGAGGACTCCACCAGTCCATTGCCTTGGGGGTAATAGGGGGTAGAGTGGATTAATGAGATCCCAAACTGCTCATAGAACTTGATCAATGGCTCAAAATTGAAGGATGAAGTATTATGAGTGATGATCCTATTTGGAAAACTAAACCTTGCCATAATATCTTCAATAAAACCAATGATCACTTTCTGTGAAGCACTCTTGGTGGGGATAGCTTCTATTGATTTGGTAAAATAATCTGCGGTAGTTATTATCCACTTGTGTTAACCACTGGAAGCAGGATGAATTTCCCCAATAAAGTCCAATCCCCATTCCTGAAAGGGTCTTGAAGCTACTACAGGCTTTAGTGGCAGGGATTTAAGCTGATGCTTTCCTGAGAATGTTTGACATTTGATATAGGCTCTGATCTTTCTGCAGACATCAGTGAATAAAGTGGGTCAATAATATCCAACCCTGAGGATTTTGTAGGTTGTGGTCTTCCAGAAATGGTTTCCCCCACATAGACTGCTATGAAAATTAGACATAATTCTTTGGGCCTCCTAAGGGTCTAGACATCTCAAAAGCACTCCTAGAGGGTCTTTCCAATACAAGACCTGGTCAATAAGGCAATATCTGATTTCTTTGAGCTTTAAATCTCTTGCCCTACTTTTTCCCATGGCATTAGGGGGCTTTAACTCCTACAGGAAATGTATAATATCTTTATACCAGGCGCATTCTGCCAATGGAGGGTTGTCATGAGGGTTGCCATCAGATAATTCAGCCTACTGGTTTTCTGAGAAAATGTTGATGAAGTTAACCCCCATAAACTTACAATTAGATTAAGCCAACAGCTTGGCTAAAACCTGGCCTTTAATTAGCTTGGTGGGATTTATTTCTAGGTCAAACTCAAGGATATTGACTGTCCATTTTCTCCTTCTCCCATCAATGTCAGGCTGAATAAGGATGTCCTTCACAAAAGTTGAAGGAACATATGAAATGACCTTTGAGTGTAGAACAAAGACTCTGAAAGCCTTGAAATATTTCACCAAGGAAAATGTCTTCTTCTCCATAATGTCATACCTGATCTAAGCATCCCTCAGTGCTTTGCTGAAAAAGGAAATAGGTTGCTCCAGCCCTGTGTCATTTTTTTGTAGTAGGAAAACAACCACTATATCAAAAGAAGCAAATGGAAAAATTAGAAATTCCTTGGAATAATCAGGATTGATAAGCATAGGTGCCTCAATTAGTGATTTTTTGATTTGGTCAAAGGATTCCCTGGGTTCAACTGTCCATTTTACTTCATTCCCCTTCCTGAGCATGGCTGTGATATGCTTTACCAACTCAACAAAATTTGAAACAAACCTCCTTAGAAAGTTAATCTTTCCTAGGAAAGACTGAACTTCTTTCCTGGACCTGGGAAGTGACAGGGTCTTACTTGCCTCCACCCTGCTGGGATCAATATTGACTCCCTCGGCTGACACAATGTGTCCCAAATACTTTCCCTCCTTCATGGAAAACAAATATTTTTGGGGGTTCGGGGAAAGACCAAACTTTCTGCATTTTAATAAAACCTTCCTCAGGTGACAACAATGTTCTTTACCAGATCTAGAGAAAACTTTGATTTCATCTAGGTAGATGACTACGAATTTATCCTTCTCCCCAATGAAAGCTATGTCTATGGCTCACTAAAATGTTGCTCCTGCATTCATCAATCCAAAAGGTATTTTTGCATACATGAAAGTGCCCCAAGGAGTTGTGAAGGCTATCTTCTCCGTATCTTCAGGCAGGATAGAGATCTGATTATTAGCCAGAAAAACCATCAATCATGGAAATCCTGGATGCACTTATCACCCTATGCAATATGTGTTCCATCTTTGGTAAAGGGTAATTTTCCTTCTTTGAGCTCCTATTTAGATTTTTGAAATCAACACAGACTTTGATTTCTCCAATTTTCTTTCTCATTGGGACAATATTGGCCACCCATTTAGAATATCTCAAAGGGACAATGATTTGGGCATCCAATAGCTTCTTTACTTCTCTCTCCATGATAGGCAGCAACATAGGATTAATATGTCTTAGCTTTTGCCTAAATGGCTTAGTCTCTTCTTTCAGTGGGTTTTGGCCCTTGGTTATGGAAGAAAGTGAAGATCAAGGAAGAAAAGGTCAAACAAGAACTGTGTGGGAGACACAGTGACTATCCCTGGGTTGAAGTAAGCAAAATAGTAGAAAATATGGAGTGAAGAACGGAAAAGAAAGCCGTTGAAAGAGGAGATCAGGGATGAAAGATCAGCAAAAGAAAAGAATTATAGACAACTCAACAAGCAAAGAAAGCCACCATTGGATGCTTTGGATCACCATGCGAGAAGGGAAGAAAGATAGGCTGGCGAAGCCATGAAAACGTGGGTCAAGTTGACCTAGGGTTTTAGACACCTAGGGTTTTTGGTAATTATGGTTTTGACACCTAGGTTTCGAACTAAGGCTGTTGGTGAGGGACTATACTATAAAAATAGAGGTCGAGAGGACCTAGGTTGGGCCGGTACTAGTGTTGGGTATTGATATTGATTGTTGTGGGTTGAGAAATTATTGTACCATGAAAGAGAGGAGTGTTGAGAGCTAGAGCCTTCTGGTATTGTAAGATCTTTAGCTGGGTGTGAAGATCAAGTCCTACAACAGGGTGCACAGGAATGTGGGAGACAGAGAGAAGAAGAGAGAAAAGATCTATTGACTAAGAGCGCAGATCAAAACTGTAAGCTTTACCTTAATATATCATAAGCACATTTCTGTGGACATAGCCCTAGAGAGAGGGTGAACCACGTATATTTTGTGTTGTATGTGTGATTGATGCCTAGATCTTTGTCATTGTTATACTGTTATTTGCATTATTGTGTTAGATCAGATGTATAGCTTCGCGGAGTAGATCTAGCTGACAAGAGATATATGAATGCTGCATTAGTGTTGTATTAGTTCCACTTGACATTCCTCTAGTTGTAGACATCTCTGTCCTGCAACCCCCCTCTGAGTTGCTTTGGGTGAGACTGCATCTTCTTCGTAGGTGTTTCTGAAAGGGCCAGTAGCTAGGGCTTGTTGGTGCACTCTTGGAGTAAACCCTGGGTCTGTCCCTGTGCTAACAAATGGTTCCGTTGCTGGGACAAGAATATGTTTAAGGGAATGTCAAGGTGGTTCCCATCAAAGACTAAGATTAAAAAGTGGATAGAGGATCAAGAGAGGAACTTTGTTGAAGCCTAGAACAAGAACCCTAAACTGAGTACTAAATATTGGCTACAAAGATACATCTTCACTGACATTCACGAGATCTTCATTGGGGGAATCCACCAGGAGTTGTTTGAATGGTTGGCTAGGTTAGTCGATACCCAGTTTGAGATTAGATATAGACCTCCTATAGTTTGGATGCCGACACTGATCCAGAAGGTCAAGAGAGTTGACAACGCTGTATCCAGAGAAGTATATCATTGGTTTGATAGTACCATTGGAGGGTATATCACCGAGTTTTCTATTGACAAAACAAAATTGTATAGCCAAGCCAAGAGATACTTTCTCAAAGGACCTAGAGGAAAAATTTTGCACTTTCTGAAGCTAAAAATCAAGATGCTCTTGCATGAAAACCACATCTTGAAGATAAAGTAGATTGGTTAGACCTGAAAAGGCTAATGTTCAAGATCTCAAACAGCGACAGTGACACAGAAGCAGGACATATGCGCAGCGGGAAAGTATTCCAAGGGGTTCACCTTGAGAACTTGTTTAAACAAAACTACAGAGAAGAGGATTTCTACAGTGGAGAAGAGGTAGATCTAACTGAGGAAGAACATCCATAGCCCACCAGAACAAAAGAAGGGGAAGATGAAGAACTTCGCTAAGGAGAGCTAGAAACCTTAGGAACTACGTGTACTACTGAAGTAAGTAAAATTAATATTCCTATTGTCTCAACAGTACTTAGCGGTCAGAATAGTCAGAACCACCAGATTTCTCAGAGCACTATTACTGGTGGCTTAGCATCTACTCAGAAAAGAAGCCTAGTCATATCTATGGCAGATGAAATGAGGATCCCTATCTTTAGAGGAGATGGCTCTGAAGATCTAGATCAACATTGGTTTCTGTGTGAAGCTGTATGGAATATTAAAAGTATCACCGACGAAGCCATTGAGAGAACCCAGTTCAGCACTACGCTAAGGGACTGTGCACTGAGATGGTACATGAAACTTATCCAAGGAATGGTGCAACCTAAGCCACTGAATGAGATCAAGAATGCGCTAATTGTAGAGTTTAAGAAACCTAAATCAGATTCATAATGTATTACAGAGTTAAAAGATAGCAAACAAAACGTAGCAGAACCTCTTTGGGAGTTCGACCAGAGATTCAAGACCCTAACAAGCCGATTAAATTTTCAGATCCTCGATGAACAAAACAAAGAACGGTTCATCACTGCATTGTTACCACACATCAGAGTCCGTTTGATGTAGCAGAAGATTGCATCTCAGGAAGAATCTTTGGAAATTCGCCATGAAGCTTGAATAAACACCTATGGGAGAATCGAACTCAGGCATGAGCCAGATCTTGAGTCAACTAACCAGTTTGTCTTTATAGGTCCAGGATATGAAGAAAGATAAGGGAAAATACAAAAGGGAAGATGTTTGGTGTGTGAGATGAAGATCAGAAGGTCATGATAACGAACATTGTCCCTTATTCCGAGAGTATTTGGCCTTAGAAGCGTTGAGCCCCTTGAAGCAAGTTAACCTGCCTTGGTGTGATGTGTGTAGAAATAGACATCACCCAGGTGAATGCTATTACATGAAAAAGTATGTTCAGAGACCCACTAACTTGTACTGCACATTCTATAAATCAGTAGGGCACGATGATCGATATTGTATAGCTTATGATGTCCTGCATGAGAGGTCGAGAGACATATACAAGATTCAGGTCGAAGTACAACAAGAAGGAAATACTCCACAATACATATCTCTAGGGAGAGGAAACTTCACTCCTCGCGGTGGATACAGAGGACAAGGATGAGGAGGAGGTATGGGCCGAGGCCGAGGACAAATAATCTGTTATAACTATGCACAACCATGACACTTAGCAAGGGATTGTCAGAACCCTTGCACAACCTGCAGTTATTGTAACTCTTTCAAGCACGTCATAGAAGAATGCCCTGTGCTACTGGCTAAGCTTCAGGAAAGATGAGGACCCCAACAGAACCCAAAAGTACAATTAATATATGATGAACCTCGCGGAACTGAACCTAGATTTGTTGTCATTACTCAAGGAGGCGTTGCTACAAGAGATGATAGAACAACCCAACGAAAGATCGCAGAAGAGTCAGGTATCAGGAAAGTTGAGGAGAAGACTTAGGCTTTTGATGCAAATAAAGAGAGATGAATATTTGAGGAAGCAAGACAAGAGTTCAAGAGGAACCAAGGATCCTCATCTAGAGCGCAACCATAAGTAAAAGAGTATGGAATGCCTCAAGCATTTGATCAATCGGCTGCGCATAAAGAAGGAAAATAGGTAAGTACACTCATCGACTTTTTGTACACTTGTCTTAAATTAATTCAGGATGAGAAAGATATACAAGAGTTACAGAACCTAATCAGGCAGTATGAGCTAGGAAAGGTAGACCTCTTGCTAAATAGGGTAGTACACCATATTGTTAAGAAGAGAAGAAAAAACAAAGAATTACATTTGAATGCTCAAATAGGAGAGTATGATATAGATTATGTAGTCCTCGACTTATGTTCGGAGGTCAATGTCACGACGAAGCAAACTTGGATGCTGATGAGAAAACCCAAGCTGATTTATTCCCCTATCAGGCTTCACATGGATAATCAACAAGCTATCAGCCCATTTGGATGATTGGAGCATGTCCCCATGGACATCGATAGAGTAAGAACCTTTGCAGAGTTTGAGGTAATTGAAATTGTTGATGATAGCTGCCCTTACCCTGCATTACTAGAAATTGATTGGGCCTTCAACAATTCTACTGTGGTCAATTTAAAGAAAAGAAGCATGACATTTGAAGGAGATGGCCTTAGGGTCATTTCATCCTTAGATCCAGATGAAGGTCCGCGGTATACAGAGCCCATCAGAGAAGAAGACTACGCATATGAGCTGGAAAACATCTACAAATTAACATCCAGACAACATGATTACATTAACCCTACTACCGATAGGAATATAAGTTGGCGAAGTGACAACGCGTGGTCATTAGTTTCAGAAGAAGCACTGGAGGAATGGAAGAACCAGATGTATGAAGTATCCACAATGATATGTGCTCGACTGACCAGAGAAGTTCACTAGATTGGTACTACAACAAGTAACTTACCTACCTTTGATGGTATAAATCCTTTAGAATCCTTCTTGATGGACTTTGAAACAATTGTACTAGCACAACAAAGGCTGTTGGATATGGACAAGGCTTTGAAATCTACACCAGCAAGATGGTGGGGGACACATAAAAGCAATATCACAGACTAGGCACAATGCTGAACCTTGATGACAACGTAATTTTCAGCACAAGTAGGAAGCTGCGAAGTGAGGTACATATGTTGAAGTTGCCCAAAGGACCATGTACGAAGTTGCGAAGAGGCTTGGAGTGACATTCCTCGAGAAAAATGGGTACACAGGTTCAATAACATGCTGGACATGACCCCTATTAACTGGTACCTTCAAGCAGAGTTGCACCTTATCACCGCAGATTGGGAAGGTATGCTTTAGAATTTTGTAACCACCTTTTTGTTTGAAAGTGAATTCCCCTCAGTAGATCAAGCATTGAATATTGTGAGGCAGAAAGTATTTAAAGAGTCATCTAGCCTCCCTTTGGAGCAAGAAGAGGACAAATGGACTACGCCATTCCAGAAATTACAAGGATGTTACAACATTAATGTTGACAAAGATGATGATCCAAGGAAGGTAAACATTGCTGAGACAGAAGGCCATAGGGATGTGGAAGGACCAGGATTTGAACTACCATTCATTGGACAACCGATCAAGATAAAAAAAGTTAATATTGGGACAGAGGAGACATCGAAGCTTGCCAATGTCAGATATTACTGGGATGTTGCTACCATTGACAAATTTACAGAATTACTGCACGAGTATCAGGACTTATTTCCAACCAAGTTGACTGATATGAAGGGTATCAAAGGACCCATGGGAGAAATGAGACTACCTTTGAAACCAGATGCGAAGCCAGTCAAGAAAAGACCCTACAGATTGAACCCAAAATATAAGGAAAAAGTGAAGATTGAGCTCGACAGAATGCTGGAAGCAGGGATTATTGAACCCGTCGAGGAGTCGGAGTGGATAATCCCTATGGTAGTACAAGACAAGAAGACAAGAGACATCAAAATATTTGTGGACCTCAAAAAGTTGAACAATGCCTGTTTGCATGACCCCTTCCCTACACCATTCAAAGATGAAGTATTAGACAATGTGGGAGGCCAAGAGGTATATTCTTTTACAGACGGGTTTTCAAGATACCATCAGATATGGATTTCCAAGGAGGACCACCACAAGACCACAATTTCCACAGAATGGGGATCCTACCAATACACAGTGATGCCATTTGGACTGAAGAATGCCCCAACCATATTTTCTAGGGTGGTGTTCGAAGCATTCAAAGAATTTTTGCATAAGTTTTTAGAAGCCTATTTTGATGACTGGACTATTTTTAGTTTGCTGAAAAATCATGTTGAATGTCTAAGGCTAATGTTGGATAAATGCAGGCAATGTCAAATTTATTTGAATTTGAAGAAGTGCATCTTATTCTCACCATTTGGAGTATTATTAGGTCATATTGTATGCAAGCAAGGATTGTTGGTGGACCCATCCAAAATTGCAATTATAGTTGATTTGCCACCTCCTACTTCAGTCAAACAACTGTGCACTACGCTAGGACATACTGGCTATTACATGAAATTTTTCAAAGGATATGCTCAAATTACTATGCCAATGAAGAAGTTATTAAAGAAAGACTATCAGTTTGGTTGGATAGAAGAATGCCAACAGAGATTCGATACACTGAAACAAAAGATGGTGACTGCGCCTATTCTGGTCTTTCCAGATTAGAGCAAGGAATTTCATGTGCATGTTGATGTGTCTTCCATTGCATTAGGAGAAGTAATAACACAACCTGGAGAAGGGGACATTGATCATCCATTAGCATTTGCCAGCAGAAAGCTATCTATAGCTGAAATCAATTACACTACCACAGAGAGAGAAGGATTAGCCATGGTGTAAGTGCTGCAAACATTCCACCATTACTTACTAGGAGGACACTTTAAAATGTTTACTGATCACTCTGCGTTGAAGTATTTGGTCAACAAGCCAATATTGGGGGGGAAAATATGCAGATGGCTTCTCCTGTTTCAAGAATATGATTTTGAGATCATAGTTAATCCAGGAAGAATGAACAAGGGACCTGACCACCTGTTGAGGTTGGAACATGGCGAAGAACCCACCAGTCTGGAGGATACACTACCAGATGCACAACTGCTCTCCATCAGGAATATGGATGACCACTTCATAGACATAGTCCAATTCCTGTCAATAGGAATGGCTCCAAGTGAGTATACAATTTCCCAGAAGAAACATCTAGTGGTGCGCACTGTAGAATTTTCACTAACAGCTGGTCAGCTATATAATATGGGACTTGATGAGATACTAAGAAGATGTGTGATGGAGGTAGAGCGCCCACTGATCCTTGCAGAAGCTCATGAAGGCATCGCAGGAGGACATTACGCATGTAAAGAAACTGTGCAGAAGGTTATGTAAGCTGGCCTTTGGTGGCCTACTTTACACAAAGATGCTAAAGAGTATACCAAAGCCTATGATGTATGCGAGAGAGTTGGAAAACCATCCAGAAGAGACGAAATTCCACTAGCACTGCAAATGACCCTACAAGCATTTGAAAAATGGGCCATTGACTTTGTGGGACCTATATACCCACCAGGAAAGCGCACAGGAGCAAGGTATATTATCATTGCAATAGAATACCTGACTAGATGAGCCGAAGCAAGAACAGTCAAAGATTGTAGTACAACTACAACTCTGCGTTTTATATTTGATGACATAATAACTAGGTTTGGATGCCCTAAGACCTTGATGAGAGATCAAGGCACTCATTTCATCAACAAGACAGTTGAGGCCCTGACTGAAGAATTTGTAGTCCACCATCAGAAGAGTACACCTTACCATCCAAAATAAAACGGAATGGTTGAAGCATTCAAAAAAATCTTGGAGACAACATTGACAAATATTTGCAATGTGAACAAGGATGACTGGGATTTAAGAGTACCAACGGTACTCTGGGCTTATAGAACCACTTGTAAGAAATTAACAACATAGACCCCTTTCAAGTTGGTTTATGGTATTGAAGCTGTTGTCTCGATGTAGTACTTGGTACCGAGCTTAAGAATTGCTTCATTTACAGACATGGATGAAACTGGCGTTGTTTGTGAGAGGCTTGCCCAGCTGGTTGAACTAGAAGAAGACAAATTTATGGAACTAGAAGAAGACAAACTTATGGCATGATTCCATCAGCAGGTACAGAAGGAAAGAGAGAAGGCCTATCATGACAAACACATTAAGAAGAAGGCATTTAAGCAAGGTGATTTAGTACTGGTGTATGACAGTAAATTTATAAGACACCCAGGGAAGTTCAGAATGCATTGGCTTCGACCATATGAGATCGCCTATGTTACAGAAGGAGGAGTTGCACAACTGAATATATTGAAGGGAGAATGGAAAGAGGGATTAGTAAATGGGAATCAACTGAATTTGTACTATGACAACCAGCTGCCTCGCAACTCGTAGTAAAAGAAAAGGAGAAAAGGGTCTAGGTACCAGATGCAATTGAAACTGGTTACCAGACATAGAAAAGACAGTCTGCACAAGGATGGGAAGGAGACATGAAGCAGAAAGAAAAGGCTGTACTCCGCAGTCCAAAATCGAAGTGACATGGAAGGATCAGAACTAAAGTGCCTCAGGATGAGTCACATGTGAGTGTTGGGGGCCTGTTGGCCCTTGGTTATGGAAGAAAGCAAAGATCAAGAAAGAAAAGGTCAAACACGAACTACACAGGAGACACAGTGGTTGTCCCTGGGTCAAAGTAAGCAAAAGAGAAAAAAATATGGAGCGAAGAATGGAAAAGAAAGCTATTGAAAGAGGAGATTAGGGATGACATATCAACAAGAGAAAAGAATCATAGACAACTCAACAAGTAGAGAAAGCCACCATTGGATGATTTGGAGCGCCGCACGAGAAGGGAGGAAAGACAAGCTGGCGAAGCCCTGAAAACGTGGGTCAAGTTGACCTAGGGTTTTAGACACCTAGGGTTTTGGGTAATTAGGGGTTTTACACCTAGGTTTCGACCTAAGGTTGTCAGTGAGGGACTATACTATATAAATAGAGGTCAAGAGGACCTAGGTTGGGTCGATACTAGTGTTGAGTATTGATATTGATTATTGTGGGTTGAGAGATTATTGTACTGTGAAAGAGAGGAGTGTTGAGAGTGAGAGCCTTCCGGTATTGTAAGATCTTCAACTGGGTGCGAAGATCAAGTCCTGCAGCTGGGTGCCCAGGAAGGTGGGAGACAAAGAGAAAAAGAGAGAGAAGATCTGCTGACTAAGAATGTAGATCAGAACTGTAAGCTTTACCTTAATATATCATAAGAACAGTTTTGTGGACGTAGCCCTAGAGAGAGGGTGAACCACATATATTTTGTGTTGTATGTGTGATTGATGCCTAGAACTTTGTCATTATTATACTGTTATTTGCATTATTGTGTTAGATCAGATGTATAGCTATGCAGAGTAGATCTAGCTAACAAGAGATATATGAATGCTACATTATTGTTGTATTAGTTCCACTTGATATTCCCCTGGTTGTAGACATCTCTGTCCTGCAACCCCCCTCTGATCTGCTTCGGGTGAGACTTCATCTGCTTCGCAGGTGTTTCTGAAAGGGCCAGTAGCTAGGGCTTGTTGATGCACTCTTGGAGTGAACCCCGGGTCTGCCCTTGTGCCAACAGTGGGATCTTATGCTCAATGATAGTTGTGTCATATGTCTTGAGGTCTTCATAGGTCCATGCAAATACATCAGAAAATTCCCTTAACAACTCAGCATACTCAACCCTCTACTCTTTTGTCAATCTGCTTGATAGTTTGATAAACTTAGGCTCCTTCTCTGTGCCAATGTTGCACTCAGTTGCACCATCATTATCATTTGGGATTTTACCCTTTACTGCCACATCATTGTCTTCAAATAGCCTTTCCAAAGGAACTAGTCCCTTTGGGATGTGATTGCTAGGTAATTGAACAATTTTGTGATCTGCAATCTTATTCAAAAAATCACCAGCACAAGGATTGGCTTCAGATGCAAGGTCTTGATCAATGTGCGATGCTGAAAACTCCTCAACAGTCTCCAAGAATATTTTTATTTCAAGATCATCCTAAAAAACCTTCCAATTCTTGACATTGTCAGGTATGGAGGGCTTGTATTTTACTTCTGTATCATACTTGAGCCTGGGTGGCAGGGGAATTTTGAATTTGCTTGCTGAAATAGCCAAAGAATCAACCACTGTATTCTC
The DNA here is from genome assembly GCA_032191745.1 of Picea mariana. NCBI lineage: Eukaryota > Viridiplantae > Streptophyta > Pinopsida > Pinales > Pinaceae > Picea > Picea mariana. The sequence goes on along the minus strand of JASDQU010241167.1, from coordinate 153,446 downwards.
CTCTCTGAGGATGAATGAAATGTTGAAATCCAAGAAAAAGCTATCTATTAAATCCCACACTTCATTCCTATAAGATCTGAGCCTTGGATGCTTGTCTTGGTAAATATTTCCGACTTGTCTTACAACCAACTCAACATCCCAAAAGACATATATTTCCTTGATTCCCATGTCTTTTGCAGACCTCAAACCCAAAGTAAGAGCTTCATACTCTGCCACATTGTTGGTAGCTTCAAACTCTAATTTGTATGAAAGAGATATGGTTTCCTAAGCAAGGGAAACAAAAACTATTCCAGCACCAACACCATCTTTAGAAGAAGCCCCATCAAAGAGAATTTTCCAAACATAAGTGATTGAGGGAGAAACTTAATGGGGGGGAATTGGTTTCTTTCTGATTTGAACAGGGGCCTCAGGGGTATTGGTGAGCTGCAATAAGATGGATTCTAAATCAGTGTCTAGGGAAAATATAGGATGATTGGTGGGGTCTGCCTCATCACTGACAATGTAGGCCAACTGAGCTTCTCTTTACAGTTCCCTATGCTCCCCCCCAAAGACTGGAATGGTATCATATGTGAGGTCCATCTACAATGTCCCCCCAAGCCCTTTTATCCAAGATCTTGACAAAAGAATGCCAAACTTGGGAGCAACATCAACCACCACGATGTCCATGACCACACTCTTCATGGGAAGCTGAAACAAGGTTACCACCAAATCTTTGATAACTACAAGACACTGCACCCTCCTTGAATCGAAAGAGTACAAGTCATGATAGGCCCTTGTGACTTCTAGCCTAAGCTCTTCCATGACTGTTTTGGGCATGATATTATGGGATGCCCCATAATCCATCAGATAGTTATGCAACACCTTATCATGTATGTTGAGGGATGCATAGAAAGGAGGGGATGAATCATCTATGTCTTCTACCATAGAGCCTAATATGACTGTTGGATTTTCATCTTGCAAGTTGATTGAGTCTATGGGATGGTATGAGGGCTTAGACTGTAATAGCTTAGAGAGGCTCTTTTTGAAATCTTCATGCTTGACTAGTTCTGAAATGCGCACGTGAATTCTATTTTTCTGAATCTCATGCTCAAAGTTAAAGGAGGAAGAGGGCTTCATAATTTCTCTCACCTATGGGACATGATTTTTGGCTACTGATGGGGGATTATGAGTTTTCCTTTCTTTGCTGTTGTTTGTTGCATCTTTAGTAGGCTTCTCTACTATGAGAGGCTGATTTGGGATGTCAAACTTCCCTTCTTTCTTCTTTGACCTGAGGTTATATTTATTGGAACTGCTATTATTGGATTTCTACCCTTTGCTCAACTCATATATTTGACTATTCATGAGAGACTCCTTGTAGGAAAATTGAGTTAAATGAGGAAAAGGAGAGGTGTCCTCAATTCAATGGATTTCAGGATCATGCTCTTCTTCTTTCCTTTCCTCATCAACAACAAGGTTGTTTTGAAAAGGAGCCTGGATTTTCTGATCGCTTCTATCTTTATCGCTTTGTTCCCTTGGCATAATCTGGGGAACATTATTGTTTGGCCTCCTAAAGTTGCCTCTGTTTTCAATATTTTGGGGATTTTTGTATGTCGACTTCCCCTCCATTTTTATTTTCTCCATCTCTGCAGACATATATTTTACCATATTTGTCAACTCATCTACTTGAGGGTAAGCTATAGAAGAACCAGCGGTTGAGGCCTCAAAACTCCCTCTTCCCCTGTCTCTGTTAGACTTTCTTCTAAGCCTGTTAACCACCAACACATTGGATTCTACTTCCAAGGCTGCATCTTGCATGTTAGCCAAGAAGGTAGCTCTTCTCTCTCTGAGAAAGAGACATAAATTAGAATCAAAAGCACTAGCATAAGTGATTTTGGCAGAGGCTTCTGAGGGTTTTACCTCGGCAGGAATCTTATTGTACATTTTATTGAATCTTTTGGAGAAGTCAGAAACAAACTCTCCTTCCTTTCTCTTCAAGGACCCAAACTCTGTCATATAATACATGAAATCCTTTTTATCCTCCCCCTATCTCAAGAAGGCATTGTCTAGAGCCTTGATCCCGGCAATAGATATAGGGGTCAGTCCCCTAAACCATTTCCTAACCTCACCATCAAGACTCTGGACAAAGACTCTCATCCAGACATCTTGATTTTCAATGTTCAGGTTGTCTGCATAACTGTAGAAGGCATCAAGGTGCTCTTCAATAGTTATGTCCTCCTCTCCAGTGAATTTAGGCATATACTTCAAGTAATCTCTAGCAGGGAGAGGATTGATGGGCTGAGGTAGGACTAGAGGGGTATACTTTGCAGCTGCTATGGTATCCATCCTATTACGAGGGGGATAAGAACCCACCATAGGTATGTGAGGTGGGGGAGAACTAGGAGGAGAATGTGATCGAATAGGGGAAACTGGAACTGGGGTTCGAGGAGGAAAAGGAAACAACAAGGGGTTCGAGAAGAAGGCTGTAGGGCTAGAAGGAACATAGGTTTGTAGCAACAACAACAGTAATAGGAGGAGGGGTGGTAAAGACTGGAGTGGGAAAAACTTCCATGGTCTTGGGTCTAGACCAAGGTATAGTTTTAGGGGAGAGAGGAGTGACGAGGATTTCTCCCTCCAGTCCCAGACCAGGAGGAGAAAACTCAACAGGAACACTCCCAGAATTTAAAGTTCAATTAACTCCCACAGAAGGTAATAAAGCAAAATGAGATGCAGAGGTTGGAGTTCGTATAGGATAATGAAAATCATCAAAAATACCTGGTTTAGTAGCAGAAGCTATTTCTTGAGGGGCCTTTCCCTTTCTGATAATCTTCTTTGGGTCAGCTTCAGTTGTTGCCAAAGGCAGCTATGGAGTAGACCTCATGTGTCTGCCTCTGGAAGCCACAACTAAAACAATGGAGTCACCAATGGGTTCATATTAATGGAGTTGCTAGATACACAGTTGCAATCTTGAATGTACTAAGTTTTGATGCACCTTCAGAACTAGTAATTTTTATCATTCAATCCCGGGGAAAATATTCAACTTCGTCCCTGACAATGGTGCCAGAAATGTTACCACCAGAAGTCACTCCTAGATTGGAGCAAGAGTAAGCCTGATACCCATCAATTTATATGTCACATGTTGTTTATAAAGAGTGACCAAATGGGAGTAAACCTAGAACAATATCATTTTAACTCAGAATCCAGGACCAGGCTATGCATGAATAAGTGAGGTCTTGATCTAACTTCTGTCAGTAAGATGAGTTTAAAATGAGCAGAGGGAAGACTTGGTGAGAATGGTGACCAAGACTTTTGTGGGCATCAAGCCTTCTAGCAGCTCGGAGAAGAAAAACAAAACACTAAAATGTGCTTGGATGACACAGTTATAGTAACACAGTGATCAAACCTACATCACCATGGCTACTATAACAACTCGACTCGATCCTCCAATTCCAAGCTAATCAGTGTGAGGAGGAAAAGACAACACAGAAGACTGCTTAAAACTGGTGATAATATTGTTATGATCAAACATGCATCACAACAACAAAAGTACCCTCAACTAGATCCTCCAATTCTGAGTGTTTTAACACAGCTGTTTATAGAGAGATGGAAAGAAATTGACTTTCATTAAACATGAAGTCAAAAATAAAAATGCATAACCAGGAAAACCAATGCTTCATCAAAACTTTACAATTGGGAGCTTATCTCTACCATCGATACCAAAAAAAATGGCAAAAATGGCTACATATACTTAGAACTAGCTCAAATGCCTGGAACATGATCATGTCATGTATTCAAGGCTATACGTTGATGAGTCTCTCTATCAGGCTACTCATGCAGACGTCGGTCATAATGTCCATGCAGTCTTCTGCTGGATGCGATCTCTGTCACTTTGACCTAGCAGCCTACCTCTGTGCTTTGTCCCTTACTGGCCTTCTATTTATGGTAGGAGACAATGTCTCACCCACCTTCCTTATTTGCATTAACTTCTACCTCAAGATCAGAGAGGCCCAAGTCAACTCTTCTCTTAGACAACATGGCGACCTTCCCTTGGTCGTTGCTGCTTCATTGGACTGCTACAAGGGGACCCAGTCAGCAGACGTGGATGAGACTCTTGGAAGGGATGATGAAACCAACGTCGTGAAGGTGAGACGAGGAGTGCCCATGTGATCAGGCGAGACAGGTGGAGGGTGACATGGAAAGTGCGAGTGGCAGAAGGTGTGCGCACTGCACTGGGACAGGTCAGAGGTGGAGTGGCATGGGGCGATGATGTGGGGGTAGATGTGAGGCCGCGACAACAGAAAGGATGGGATCATCTGCCAGGGAGGACATGAGCGACATGATACTTGGCAAGAGATGATAGGCAGGATTGATAAGGGGCTATGGCCCAACGATAAGTGAAGAACAAGTGTGTGCTAGTGGAAGGTGGGAAGGGAGCGGTAGCTGTGACAGCCAGAGGGGAGAGGTAGAGTGGAAGACATATGTACGACATGAGGAGAGGGTGCCACGTTAGTGTGGGTGGGGGGGTGCATTCAAAACCACCCATATCAGACCCCCCCTCTGTTAAAGGCAGAAAGTCGGGGGGGGGGGGTTCCGAAATTGAACCTGCGTCATAGATCTAAGTGCATAGATATCAACCGCCCAGATCTTCTCACTACAAACCACTCATATCAGAGCCCCCCCCCCCCTTGTTAAAGGTAGAACGTTGGGGGGATTCCATAATGGAACCTTGTCCATAGATCTGGGCGCATAAATTTTGGCCTCCCAGATCTATTGGCTGCTTAGCGCAACGCGCTCTTGCATTCCAATCTTAGGATAAGTGGGTTTTTGACCCACTTTTTGCCATTTTTTCGCCAAAGGGGGCCATTCCTTAGAAAAACACCCCCTTACAATATTATGTGATAACACTTTGGATGATTTTTTTTAGATTTGAAGTTATCCAAATGGTTGCTTGCACACTAACTATTTTATTTGATTACTTTCAGCCAACATGATTTTTTATATAGACTTTTCTTAGCATAGTAAGCTTAGATGATTTTTTCTTTGAGCTGATTGATTTCATCACCTTTAATTTAACTTTCGGGTTGTTCACTAAGCATATGTTTTCCACCATTCAGTCCATTTGTCAATGAAGAGTTTGTATTTTATTTTTCCTCTTACTTGATCCAAGTTTCCTCTTTTACACAATAACAAGAGATATTCTTCCAGACTGTCTAGGAGCATGTTTTAACATTTTGAACAACACTATTATATAAATATTCTTGTAGGAATGTATTTCAGAAATATCTTGGGAATCAATCATTTTACTCACCATTTCAATGGATAATTGAAAATTTAATCCTATTCTAGTTAATCATGAGAATTTTAGACCTGATATTTTCTTGGAAAGTGTCTCTCTATCCTTTGGATTTGTTGATTTTAAGTCACTCATTCTAGTCACATTCTTGATTGATCTGATTTTTATCATGGATTAGTACTACCCACTATTCTCTAAGTTGAAATCATTCAAATTCTCAGGGGTTACAAATACTTTGATGAAAAATAGCAATGCAACTTCTAAGATTTTAAATTCGAGTTTTCAACATTTGTTTTCATCTTAGCCACGATGATAAATTTTAATATGTGAAATTTTTTTGGTTGTAATTCCACAAGCTATTGGGCCTTACATTCTATATGTCAGCATTCCATGAATACGAAACTATAACACCAAAGATTCTTTAAGTTTATTCATAACTTTGGAAGATAAGCATGTATGGGTCACGATTGGAATATCTTTTATTTGATCTTTCTTATTCACAATCTTGTTGATTTCATTTTCTGAATTATCTGCCTAATTGTTTTAAATGGAAAACCTATCTACTAGAAAGATCAATTGCATACTCATCAACTTTTCATTCTTTCATATGTTATGTGATATGTAAGCTCAAGGAAGTGAAATCCAATTTTTTCTCCTTGGAACACTCTAGGGGATTTTATGACATTAGTTTCATGTTTTTTCCCATCATACCCAACTTACTACTTATTAGAAATCGAGTTTTAGTCACCACATTTAATCAAGATTTCTGACTGTATCTTTTATTTATGATAAGGAAATAAATCCATTTTGGTTGTGGTCTAAGATTAATTGAACAAAGTATCTTGATTGCTTCCATATCAATAGAGATTTCCTTTCTTGTCTCTCACAAGTTTGAAGATAACCATACAAATATTTCACATTATTATCATTAATAACAAGAGGAAATACAAACCTTGATGTGCAATGTTGAGGATTTGTTGAATGAGATTTTTATTCATATTTTAAGCACGACAAAGGTTTGTTGATGGACAAGTATCTTTAGAGCATGAATGGAATTAAATTTTTATGGTTCTATTTTTGTAATTTGATTGATTTTGTTTGCAGGAACAAGACAACATGTCTATGGTATCCAATTCTCATAAAAAATCAATGACACTAATTCTCTTGTCAAAGGGAATATTGTGGGAAAACACATAATGACTATTTATTGGAAGGAGGATATGATATTTGACTGAATGGATAGAACATGAATAATTGATTACTGCATTGGCATTTACATAAGTTTTATGACAACCCATATAGTTCAATTTTACATTAGCTTAGCATGCTTTGCTTAAGATTAGTCTAATTTTGGTCTTTACTCTTCTTTTTAGTTTAATTTTATTTCAATAAGTCATTTAGTTTTTCCCAAACTATTAATAGTTGATCATATCATTCTCTTTTGTTATGCATATTGGGAAATGGCTTGTGCAACCAACAACTTAAGATTTTCTCTCTTTAATGACGGAAACTTAGGGAAGTGTTAATCTAAACTTTTGTCTCCAACTCAACAACTGATCGGAAATATAATCTCATTCATACATTCACATGTTTGTTTATGATCTACTTGACATTTAGATTCATTTTCATGATTATTTTTATGACCTCCATAACTACTATGTCCCCTCTTATCAGATTGAATTGTTTGAATATTTTGGATTAATCATATATTTTATAGCAAAGAAAAATTGATGCTTTAGTAAGAGGTCACACATGAGTTCTATTGTTAAAAAAATCATTATTTCAAGTGTGCAAAGGACTTGGTTATGACAAGAAATCTTGAGAGCTTATTGGTTTGTGGAATGTTTCATGTGATTGAATTTAAAAATATTTTTTGATTAAGAATCCTAATTAATCCATTTTGATATACTTTTGTAGGTGACAGTTGGATTGGAGGATTGTGTTGCGAATTTTTCCACTTGGTTATCAATTCTCATAATCCTGCTTGTTCTTCCTTTCAGATCTTTACCTTGAGAATATTTTTATTGGAACTTACTTCGAATGGATAACCTTCCTTGACTAATTCTTACTTTGGTTTACTTTCCAAGGCTTCATTGAAAATGCTTTCACTAATAACGCTCATGATTTATATTATGTTGTTGGACTATCTTTCAAGATCAATTATTCCTGTAATGACTAACATAGTGCTCTTTTGATTTTTTCTCTTAGTTTAGTATAACCACTTTCTTTATTTTTATTTGTACATATTTTTATATCCTTCTTTACTTAATTTTTCAATCATGATAGTCCGTTTTACTCTTTTGTTCCATCATGGATGAATGATACAAAAAATGAAATGATCTGGATTAATAATTGAAGAGGTAGTGAGTATCTTGGTGAACAATATCAATGCAATTTCTAATTTTGAAAACCTAACATCTTCAAAATATTATTCCACCAAGATCATATCCATGGAAATAAGACAAAATGATCGTGAATTCTTAAATTCATTCAATGTTTATAGAGTTGAACATTTTAGGAAATTTCAATTGATTATCAACATGAAAGGTTCAAATTTATTGATTTGATATCATTTTTCTCAAATAATGATTCCTCGTAATCTTACTGATTTTTTCATTTCCAGAGTTTTGATGTTAGTGGTAACATCAGATAGGTATTTCTTCACAGGTCTATGTATCTAAATGTATGAAAATTGTCCAAATCCTTCTACTCTTAAAGTCACTTTAGTTAAATGAATTATTAAAATAAATTGTTTTTATTAATTAATTATGTAATTAGTTAACTGAGTTATTTATGAAACATGCTAAAAGTACTTAGCATGCAACATGTAATTTAAATATAAAAGTGACTGTGAGAAGTAATATCAATCGTAGATCACTTTTGAGATTAGAAATAGATTGTAACTCACGATTATAAAAGAAAGGCTAGGGTGAAGAATAAAGATACTCGAAAGGAGTTGTGTTGAGAGATTCGACACAGAAAGTTTTGGATCACGAAGGATAGTGGTTCAATATATTGGATAGGTGAAGAAGGACCTTAATCTAGAGATCATACAGGCCAAGGAGAAGGGAGAACCAAGGCATATGCAGGTGGGTTTCAACACAAGAAAGCCATAGGAAAGAGTCAGATCGTACAGAGTTTTCCATATAGAATTTTTGTACATATGCGAAGGTCATAGTGGAAATAGTCATGTACATTCGTGGGTCACAGTGGGGAAATTCGTGGATATCCAAAGGTCACTGAAGAGATAGTTTCATATGCCTAGAAAAGCATGCCATATTTGGTTGTATAATAGGTTAGACCTTGCTTGGTTAGTATGCAGTTGTATTTCTATTATTCGGCCATTATCCCTATCACGGGAGCCCTGATTTTAACATAATAAAATCATTCTCAACACCAATTTTCCCTCCGGGGTTTTTCGAGGGGTATTTACCCAAAAATTCTGGTGTTCATGTGTGGTTGATTAGGTTTCCTAGTTTATGCTTCCGCTGCATGATATTGATTTGAATATTTTAGTACTGTATTATTGTTTTGTGAGATACTAATATGATTGCAGTAAGGAAATCACTAGAAAAAAAAGTACCTAGGTGCTGGAGTAAGATTTTCAGCATGGTATCAGAGCTCATGCTCTGAAGGGAAGCTAGATCAGTACATGGGAAGTTTTCCAGCAACATGTTAGTTCCAGGGTAGTTTATCATATATTAGGGATGGAAACAATGTCATTGAGAGTTCAAGACAGATTGGATGGAGTATCCAACTTCCTATCTTGGAAAGAAAGAGTTACTTTGGCGTTGAAGGAGTATTACCTTTGGGAGTTAGTGGATAAAGTAGTTACTCTACCGATCGATCCAACAACTTTAGATACTCACACCAAGAAGGAGGTCAAAGAAGAAAGAGTCCTCCCATATTTTGTGAAGGATCATCTAATCCCTCACCTAAAAAAGAAGAAGAAGATCAAAGAGATGTTTGATTCCTTAGTAATTTTATTTTAGAGAAATAACATGAATAGGAAGATGGTATTGAGGAATAAAATTAGATCGGTTTCGATGTCTAGATCATAAAATGTTACCAACTATATCATGAGGATCACACAGGTGTATGATTAACTTGCAACCATAGGGGAGAAAATAGATGATGTGGAGCTTGTGAACGTAGCATTGAATGGTCTTCCCAAGTCATGGGAACCATTTGTCAAAGGAGTTTGTGCTCAGGAGAATATCCTAGATTGATAGAGACTTTGGGATGATTTCATCCATGAAGAGACTCAGGAAGAGTCTAAAGGAAACACGCATGGAGGTAGTGAAGAGAACTTGGCCCTTGTCAGTAAGAAAAGGATGGGAAAAGGAAAGAGTTCTAGTAATAAGGGTAACAATGATGGAGGATCATCACAGCCAGGGAAGAATAATTACTTGAGTAAAATCAAGTTCTTCTCATGTGATAAGAATGGGAATTATGTATCTTAGTGTCCAGAGAAGAAGAACAAGGGTAATGAAAATACGAAGACAACAACATCAACAAAGACACAACTTGATGAGTTTACAACAAAGTTTGAGAAATATTACTCAATGATTTCTTACCTCTCTACTAGCACAACAACGAGGAGTGCTTGGTTCTTGGATAGTGGTGCATCTCGTCATATTAAAAATGCATGGGAGACATTTAGCAGTTTGCAATAGAATGACTCAAAGGTTTATGCGGAGATTAGTGATGATGCCAAGTATGTAGTGAAGGGAGAGATAAAAATTATGTCTCAGCTTGAGACATGAAGTTCGTTAGATGCTCATGATGTGTTTTATGTACCAGGTTTGAGGAAAAAATTTCTTTCAATATCAAGTATGGAGGACATGGGATTTTCCATCACTTTTAAGAGAGGGAAGGTACTCATACATCTAGAGAAATCTATCGTGGAAAACACATTGGTCGTTGGGGTTAGAGAGGGAATTTCATAAAGGTTGTAGAGAAATCCTATTTAGGCATTGGTACACTACAATGACAACCTATGTGAGTTGTGGCACTTGAGGTTGGGATACCTACATTATAGGGCATTGCCGATTCTGAGGGATATTGTTACAAGTTGTCCAGAGTTCAGTATTGAGCAGGAAGGAGTGTGCAGAGGGTGTGCATTTGGAAAGAATGTCAAGGCTTCTTTTCTGAGAAATAAGAGTAGGTCCAAGGGGATATTAAATCTTATCCATTCAAATGTGAGTGGGACAATGTCAGTAGCATCATTACATGCATCATCATACTATGTAAAATTTATTGACAATTTTTCTAGGAAGTATGTAGTAGAGAGATTGAGGAGATCCAGGATGGAGGATTGTAAATCGATGGCTACACCTATGATTACCAATATGAAAAATATTGACACTTCATATGTAGAGTTGGTGGATCCCGGGATATACAATTAGTTGGTAGGGTCCTTGATGTATTTGGTCAACACTAGGCTAGATATTTGTTTTGTTGTGAACACCTTGAGTCAGTTCATAGTTGAGCCAAGGAAGGTGCATTGGATCACAACAAATCATGTTCTAATTTACTTGAGAGGTAAAATGGAGTATGGATTGAGATATATTGGAGGAGATGGAGTAGAGTTGCAAGGATATACAAACTCAGATTGGGAAGGAAATACAGTAGACATAAAGAGCACCTCAGGGTGTTGCTTCAACTTGGGATCAATAATGATTACTTGGTTAAGTAGGAAGTAGACTTCTGTAGCACTCAGTTCAACAGAGGCATAGTATATGGAAGTGAGTATGGATAACTGTGAAGCCATTTGGATTCACAAATTGCTTACAAGTTTATTTGGTTAGGAGTTGGAGCCTACAGTGATATACTGCGATAATCAAAGTTGTATCAAACTCTCTGAGAATCCAGTATTCGATAACAGGTCCAAGCATATTGAGATCATATATCACTTCATTCGGGATAGGATCTAGAAAGGAGAGTGAAGATTCAATATATTTCCATAGATGAGCAAGTTGTAGATATTCTAACCAAGCCCTTGGAGAAATGGAAGTTTGTATTATTCAGAGGCAGACTTGGAGTGGTGCAGAATACCTTCCTCGCTAAGAGGGAGTGTTGATGTTAGTGGTAGCATCACGCATGCATTTTCACATAGGTCTATGTGTCTAGACGTGTGGAAATTGTCTAAATCCTTCTAGTACTCTTCAATTTACTTTAGCTAAAGGAATTATTAAAGTAAATTGTTTTTATTAATTAATTATGTAATTAGTTAATTGAGTTATTTATGAAACATGGTAAAAGTAATTAACATGCAACATGTAATGTAAATCCAAAAGTGAGTGTGAGAAGCAATCTCAACCATAGATCACTTTTGAGATTAGAAATAGATTGTAACTCATGATTATAAAAGCAAGGCTAGGGTGAAGGAGAAAGACATTTGATAGGAGTTTTGTTGAGAGAGTCGACACACAAAGTATTGGATCACGAAGGACAATGGTTGAATATCTTGGGTAGGTGAAGACAAACCTTCGTGTACAGATTATATGGGTCAAGTAGAAGAGAGAACCAAGGCATACACATGTGGGTTTCAATAGAAGAAATCCATAGGGAAGAGTCAGACCGTACAAAGTTTGTTGTATGTGATTTTTGTACATATCCACGGGTCACAGTGGATATATTCGCAGACATTCACGGGTCATAGTGGGGAAATTCATGGATATTCGTGGGTCACTGAAGAGACAGTTGCATATTCCAAGAAAAGCGTGCCAGAATTGGTTGTACAACAACTCATACCTTGCATGGTTAGTCTACAATTTTATTTCTCTCAATGGGCCATTATCCCTGTTATGGGAGCCCTGATTTTAGCATAATAAAGTCATTCTCAGAACTGTTTTTCCCTCCATGGTTTTTCCAAGGGTATTTACCCAAAATTTTTGGTGTTCATGTGTGCTTGATTTGGTTTCCTAGTTTATGCTTCCACTACATGATATTGCGTTGAATATTTTAGTAGTGTAGTATTTTTTTGTGAGCTTCTAATCCGATTGCAATAAGGAAATCACTGGATAACAAAGTACCCAGGTGTTGGAGAAAGATTTTCAGCATGTATTATGTACTCAATCTTAAAAGTCATTCTTGTTGGGTTTTAGTATGTATTTGAAATGTATTTGTTGAAAAATTTACTCTTATTTCAATTCTTGGAGCTGCAATATAAGTACTTTTCATGCATATCACCCATGCTCTGTTTCTATCGAAGACGTATCCCATGTTACCTTGAGTCCTTCTCATTTTATTTTTATATTTTATATTTTATTTTTACTTTTAGTTTGATTTGAATATTGACATTTTTTTTAGTTTTGGGTTTATTTAAGTATAGTTATATTTTCTTTGATTTTAGCTTTAGTTTTAGAACTTGCTTTATTCTTGTATAGTTTTCTTCCATCTTTTGATTTTGATCTGGGTATGTTCCTTGAGCTGATTTGACTTCTTAGTCTCCTTGAGGATTAATTTTTCAATTTGAGTGAGGGGATGGTCTAACTATGGTCACACAGTGAAGACATTTTACAATTCATGAGATGCATGGGATGCTCTATCTGAATGAACATTCATGAAGTTCTTAGCTGTAGGTATGGACTGATGGTTACGATGGAACACATGTGCTTATTGAACATACTAGATAATCCATAAGTATAGGAAAGTATCTATCTACTTTTTTCTTTGAGATCTATTCACTTCATATTAATAAGATGGCTCATACTATGATGGTTTTTGGGAGACATATGGATTAAACTTAAATGCATAACATCTACTTGGAAAATCAAAGCAACTCTCATATCACCCCACTTTCTTCACACCTTATGTGCATATGCATATCAATATATAAATCTAAAAGGATGAGCATATTTTGAAATAAAAGGAAGTTGAAAGAACTATTAATAGTGTGGGAAGTACAAGTAAAGTCATCAAGGCTATGGACGCACTGGAAATAGGGCTATACTTGTATGGTACCAAGGAAACTTTGTTGGGGATATGGACACTTGCTGGCATTGAATCAATGCCAAGAAAAAAGAGATGAGGAACACACTTATGTAAATTCTTGCTTGTTATAAAAAGTGTAAACCCATGGTTAAACCAAAGACAATATAAAGTATTTAGCTAGTTAAAGAATTTACCTCACTAATTGGCTCTTTGAAAAAGGTGTGTTCGATTACAAGTACTCAAAATATTAGATTATATCTTTTAGAAACTTGGCATCATTGTGGTACCCATGGTTATTGGAAAGTTGTCTGCATTTTGTAGAGCTTATCTTTAAAATTCAGATACAAAGTTAATGTTGGCATGTTTTCAGGCAAGTGTGCTTGTCATTGATGGCAAGATCAGAGTATGCAGCGATGGAAAAACAGGGACAACATAAGCTCAGAAGAGATAGTTGAAGTGTTGAAACACTTCACCACAGGAGTGCCGAAATGCCGAATCGCCGAAACGCGAATTGATGAAATATCGGATCATTGATCTGACTCCATTTTGGAGTTTTGGATATCGAGAGTTGAAGTGTCGAAACACTTCACCACAGGAGTGCCAAAATGTCGAATCGTCGAAATGCGAAACAATGAAATATTGGACCATTGATCAGACTCCATTTCAAAGTTCTGGATACCGGGAGTTGAAGTGTCGAAACACTTCACCACAGGAGTGTCGAAATGCTGAAATGCCGAAATGCGAAATCATGAAAGCACTTTATGGATAAACACCTGGTTACAACTATGGGAATGCGAAGGAAGGAGCTTGCAAGTTGCAAAGCTCCATTTCGTGATCGGGAGATGGAAGAGTCAGAGTGACTCGCAACAAATTCGCGAAACGTGAAATTGCAAAATGCAGTTTCGAATAAGGCTATGGCCATAGCCAGTGGTCACATCTGCGGAATATGGAGGAAGGAGCTAGTGCAACCAAGCTCTGTTTCGGGGATTGTGACTTGGAGAGTTGAGATGCCTCGCAATAGGAGTTCACGACATACAAAATCATGAAATAGCGAAACGAGAAATGTCGAAATGATTGAAGCTAGTCCACCTAAGCTCCTTTTTCAGAGTTTTGGGGATCGCGACATGGAGCATCAAGATAAATATTTACCACAGGAAAGCTAAATTGTCGAAAGCTGAAATGCCGAAATGTCATTGTAGCCAGTAGTCACCGCCGGTGGTCATGTAAGTGGAAGGAGCTAGCATATCTAGGCTCCATTTCAAGGTTTGCACTGTAACTACTAGAAACCACTAATGGTTTCTACCAGAGGACTCGAAGGGACTTTTGTGTGATTGCCAGAGGAGCTGAAGAGTCTCAAGGAATTTGCTAGTGGAATGAAGACTGGTCATAGAGGCGATTGACAGATGGAAGAGTGTTGAAGCCTGTAACTGCAACACATAGGTTGAGCTCAACTGTAAAAGAGAAGACAAAGAGTCTCAATTGCTGGAGAGGTGAAAGAATCTCGGCATAACACCCAGTGATGATGGACGCATGGGTTTAACTGCCAGAAAAGCTAAAGAGTTGCTATGATGATCAGACAGAGCACTCGACATGGAGAGAGCATGCCGAAGCATGGCGAGATAGCATGCACAAGGTGCACATAAAATATAAGTATGCAGAACAAAGAAGAGATAGGTTGCTATTGTTGAGAGTGATTCAGGTGTGTAGAAGGAGGAGTGTGCAGCAGCTGAAATACAAAGAAGAGGAATGGTGCATCGAATGGAGATGGCGCACAGAGCATAAAAGGCAGAAGCACAGAAAGTGAAAGTATATGTGCAACAAGACAGTGAGACAGTAAAGGAAGGCCGAGGTTCTCTTGTAGAGAAAAATAGAAGATCAGAAAGCGCAAGAAGATGCAGATAGAGAGACACTGATACAGGAGAGCAGAGCAGCATAACAGGACAGTGATAAGTCTGGTAAGGCAATGATAAATATTGTATCACTGTGATAAATTTACATATGGCAAAGATTTATATTCCAGGGTGGTAGGGAGGTGCTAGGGAGGACTGTTGTCCTCAGAGGTTCAAGTGGGTGCTTGAACACAGGGAGTTGTAGCTTCCATCTAGTTGCAGCCAGAGAAACCAGGGTGGCAGGGTGGTGCAAGGGAGAACTGTTGTTCTCTGTTATACAAGTTGGTGCCTGTGTGACAATAAGTTGGTGCTGGAACACTTAGGGAGTTGGTGCTCCCTTCTAGTGGGTGCTAGAGAAACCAAGGAGTTGGTGCTTCCTTCTAGTAGGTGCTAGAGAAAACAGAGAGTTGGTGCTCTCAGCAAGTTCCATCTTGCAAAACAGAGGCTGTAGCCTCATTATGATTTGGTTCTCATAAGTACGATAATGTACAGAATGTAAAGATTACTTATCATATAAAGAAGAAGAGGGTTTTACCCTTTATGGGTTTCCTTAAGAAATATCTGTCTCTATATATTTCATATGTGTGAATGATGTTGAATGCTCTATTTCTTACTTCCCTGCATTATTGTGATTGTCATTTAGTGCTCTGCAAAGAGTTTAAAATAAGCATAATTTTTTAAGCTCGGTAACAACTGATTCACCCCCCCACTCAGTTGTCCAACAATTGGTATCAGAGTCGGCCCCTTTTATCTAAGGGTAGATCCTAGAGCTTAAACATGTCAAGCCATGAAGGAAATTCAACCAATAAGACCCCTCTGTTCCATGGAACAAACTTTTCCTTCTGGAAAGTTAGAATGAGAACTTACATAATGGCTTTAGGTGCAGATGTCTGGGATGTGGTAGATACTGGTTATGTAAAGCCAGTTGTACTAGCTAATAAGGATGGAAACCTAGAATTTAGCTTCAATGATAAGGCTATGAATGCTATCTTGAGTGGGCTTGCAGAAGCAGAATTCGTAAAAGTTATGCACCTAGGAACTACCAAAGAAATGTGGGACAAACTCATTAGCAGTTATGAAGGTAATGAGAAGGTAAAGAATGCCAAACTTCAAATCTATAGAGTACAGTTTGAACAGATGAAGATGAAAGAAGATGAAACTATTGGAAAATACTTTCTGAGAGTTGAAGAAATGGTAAATGCAATGAAAGCACTTGGTGAAAAAATTGAGGAACCTTCGTTAGTTCAGAAAATTTTGAAATCTCTACCAGATAGGTTCAACCCGAAGGTTTCTGCTATAGAAGAAATTAATGATCTAAAAACCTTGGAGTTTGATCAAATTCTAGGAACATTGACTGCATATGAAATGAGAATAGTTAAAGATAAACCCACCTCCATAGAAGCATCATTTAAAGCAGACAAGAATGAGGATTCTGAGCTTGATGAAATTGAAGCAAAACTTGTGAAGAGACTAAAGAAGGGATCAAGAAAATACAAAGGTAAACTGCCTTTCAAATGTTTCAATTGTGGTAAGATAGGTCATTTTTCAAATAAATGTCCTCACAAAGGAAAGGATCAGACATGTGATGATGAGGAGAAGCATAAACACAAAAATTTCTTTAAAGAGAATAATTTTAAGAAGAAAAGTCTTTGTGTAAACAATGATGATGATCCTTCAGATGATGAAGACAATGAATTCTCTATTGAAGATAAACTAAATGACTTCATACTTATGGCCAAAGAGGATTATGATAATAAAAGCACAGGAAGTGAGGCTAATGAAAAAGAAGATGTGATTGATATGGAAGGAGAACTGATCAGTGCACTGGAAGAGATTGTCAGACTTAGAATTAAGAACAGATAGAAAAAACAATTGCTGATACAGTTCGTGAAAGACAGTAAACAACCCGATGAAGACTTTTCCCTACTAAAAGTAGAATTAGAAGAGGCAAAGAAAATCGAGGACATTATGAAACAACAGTTATCATAAAGAAAGGCAAGATGTAAAGCTCTGGAAGAAGAAGTAGTGAAAAATAGGAAATATTTGGAGAAGTTTCAAGCCTTGTATCATCAAAATCTGTCAAGTATCAAAGCCTCAGAAGGATTAGCCACCATTCTGAATCAGCAAAGGAATCCAAAGCTAAAAACTAGTTTGGGTTATGAAGAGGGATCAAGTAGTGGTCAACCAAGAAACAAAGAATCCATCAAGTTTGTCAAATCTACAACCAATGACAACAACAAACCTGCATAGAAAAAGGAAGACAATCAGCTGCCTAGAAGGAGTAAAGAAAAAGGTGCCAGGATTGAATCTGTAGAACAAAGAAATAATGCACTCCTTGCTCAAGGAAATCATCAACATGGAAGAAATTGACCTGTTCAAAGAAGACAGACTTTTTCCAGGTACCAACGTTTTTTCTATGGGTATTGTTTCTTTTGTTCTAACTTTGGTCATAAAGCTGTAAACTGTTCTTTAAAATTAAATTATGAGCAATCAAGACATTCAAGGTATAGATATCTGCCACAACAAAGAATGAGACAACCAAGTAACAAACCACCATAGACTGCAAATCACTTGATGGATGGGAAAAGGACACAGGTTAAGCATAACAATCGTTATGATCCTTTATTCAACGAACCAGAATGTTACATCTATCATAACTATGGACATAAATCTGTTGACTGTCACTTAAGGAACTATGAACCAGATTTGAATTCCCTTGCTGAAAATGTCAAGGTTTGGAAGAAGAAAGAAAGTGACAAGTGTGGATTAGTGTTGTCAGCTCAAAGACAAGAGAAACCTTGGTATATAGACAGTGGATGCTCCAAACATATGACAGGAGACAAAGGTAAGTTTCTATCTCTAAGTGAAAGCAAATCAGGAAACGTAACCTTTGGAAATGATGCTCTAGGTAAAATAAAGGTTAAAGGGATGGTGAGTTTAAGTAATGGAAAAGGAAAAGCCCAAGATGTTCTGCTTGTAGATGGGTTGAAACACAATCTGATCGGTGTAAGTCAAATGTGTGACAGAGGATGCAAAGTGGTGTTCACATCCAAGGACGGCGAGATAAAGTCTGCAAACTCAGGACAAGTGGTGGCCAAAGGCATAAGGATAGAAAATAATGTATATGTGATGAAAGAATATAGAGAAGAGTGTCATCTAAGAAAACATGATGAAATCTGGTTATGGCATAGGAGACTTGGACATCTAAACTTTGACCACTTAATCAAGATAAAAAATCTTGACGCAGTAAAAGATCTTCCGAGAATATCAAAACCCCAAGATTCTATGTGTAAACCCTGCCAAGTAGGAAAGCTAACCAGGACACTGTTTAATTCCAAGAGCTTTACTTCAATAGAGAAACCACTCCAACTAGTTCATATGGATTTATGTGGACCATCATGACAGGAAGGCACATGGAGAGAAAACTACTTCATGTTGATTATTGATGATTACTCTAGACTTACTTGGGTTGCCTTTCTCAAGGAAAAAGCTGAAGCATTTGAGAAGTTTAAAATATTTAAGGCTTTAACTAAGAATCAAATAGGCAAGAGGTTAAAGGCAGTAAGATCAGAGAGAGGAGGAGAATTTATGTCAAGTGATTTCAAGGAATTCTGTGATAAGCATGGGATCAAGAGAGAATACACAATCCCAAGAACTCCACAACAAAATGGAGTAGTTGAGAGGAAAAACATAATAGTGCATCAAATGGCCAGGTCAATGATAAATGAGAAGAACATTGGTCAAACCTACTGGGTAGAAGCAATACACACAGTAGTCCATGTTCTTAACAAAACCCACCTCAAACCACAAAGTGACAAGACACCTTATGAACTGTGGTATGGGAGACCTGCTTCAATCAAACACTTCAAAGTCTTTGGGAGTAAATGTTACATAAAGAATAATGATGAGAACCTTGGAAAATATGATGACAGGGATGATGAAGGTATCTTCTTAGGATATGCTACAAACAGTAAAGGATATAGATGCTATAATAAGAGGCTGCATAAAATGGTTGACTGTATTGATGTAAAAGTTGATGAAGGAATCCCAGCAACAGAGGTGTACAAAAATGAGTTTTCTACAGAGGACACAACTGAAGCTGAAGATGAACAGGTCCAAGAATCAAAAAACAAAGAATCTGAATCAGATGAAGACATAGATACTCAGACAGACTCAAATCAACAGACAACTTCAAACTCCTCCTCCAGAATCACTCAAAAGAATCATCCTGCAAGTCAGATAATTGGTGAAAAAGACAAAGGTGTAAAAACCAGGAGAAAGATAATCAAGAACACCGAACAATCACATATATCTTTCATATCCATGCTAGAACCCAAGAATTTTAATGAAGCTAGCAAATATGACCATTGGGTTAAAGCAATGAATGATGAACTTGATCAGATTGAGAAAAACAATACGTGGGAGATGGTTCATAGACCTGAAGGTAAAAATATCATTGGTTCCAAATGGATCTTTAAGAATAAGTTGAATGAGCCAGGACGAGTTGTCAAGAACAAATCAAGATTGTTCTGTAAAGGCTATGCTCAAATAGAAACACTGGATTTTGATGAAACATTTGCACCCATAGCAAGATTAGAAGCTATCAAAATATTTCTTTCCTATGCTTCTCATAAAAGGTTTAAAGTCTATCAAATGGATGTCAAGTCATCTTTTCTAAATGGAGATTTAAATGAAGAAGTCTATATAGAAAAACCAGAGGGTTTCAAACTATCTGATAACCCCGACCTAGTATGCAAGCTGAAGAAAGCTTTATATGGGTTAAAACAAGCCCCTCGTGCCTGGTATCAAAGACTGGATACATATCTCAAAGACAAAGGGTTCAAAAGAGGAACAGTTGACAACAATTTATATATCAAAACAGAGGGTAATGATTTGCTCATCGTGCTGGTCTATGTAGATGACATCATCTTCGGATTTAATAAGGATTCATTTGTACAATGGTTTGCTTCTGCCATGGAGTCTGATTTTGAAATGTCTATGATAGGTGAACTATCATTTTTTCTTGGTCTGCAAATTACTTAGAGGTCTGAAGGGATGTTCATTTCTCAAGAAAAATATCTAAGAGAAATGTTGAAAAGGTTTCAAATGGAAGATTCTAAACCTGTGGGCTAACCTATGGTTATTGGATGCAAATTAAGCAAGGATGATGACTCACCTGATGTTGATCAAAGTTCATATAGTTCGATGATAGGCAGTCTATTGTACATATCAACATCTCATCCAGACATAATGCATGTTGTTGCGATGGTAGGAAGATATCAGTCTGCTCCTAAACAAAGTCATTTGCTAGCTGTAAAAAGGATATTCAGATATTTGAAAGAAACAATGAACTATGGGCTATGGTATCCTAAGAATCAAAATTTTAAATTATCAGTCTAATCAGATGCTGACTGGGCTAACTGCATGGATGAAAGGAAAAGCACGAGTGGATGTGTGTTCTTCTTAGGAGATTCTCTAGTAGCATGGTTGAGTAAAAAGAAAGGCTCCATTTCTTTATCAACTACAGAGGCAGAGTACATTATTGCTGCTACTTGTTGCACTCAGGTATTATGGATGATTCAGACACTTGCAGACTTGGAGGTAAAATATACTACACCAATCCCAATTCATTATGATAACACTAGTGCCATCAGTGTGTCTAAGAATCTTGTATTCCACTCCAAGACCAAGAATATTCCCATAAAATACCATTTTCTGAGAGAGTGGGTTACCAATCAGGTTGTTCGGGTCCATTACATTCCAACCACAGAAAAAATTACAGACATCTTTACTAAACCCCTAGCTAAGACACCATTTGAATATCTCCGACAGAAGCTGGGTGTAATCTCCTCTCACACCTAAGAGAGTCCATCTTGTAAGGGGGAGTTTGTATTGATTGAATATCTGATACCTCCTAAGAATACTGCAATAGCTCAGGGGGAGCATGTTTTCTTTGACATTGATGTCAAAGGGAGAGAAAAGGAGTGGTCCGGACCGGATGCTACAATTGGAGGTCCAAATAGTTTAGTGCAGTTGTTCAGGGTTGCCATCAATGCCAAAGGGGGAGATTGTTGGCATGTTTTCAGGCAGGTGTGCTTGTCATTGATGGCAAGATCAGAGTATGCAGCGATGGCAAAACAAGGACAACGTAAGCTCAGAAGAGATAGTGCAGAGGTGCATGTAGAGTGAAAGAGTGTGCTTGTCCATTTGATGGCAAATAGACAGGCAAGGAAGATCAATAGCGTAGGGATAATGGCATGGAAAGATCAGAAGCGTAAACTCCATTTTGGAGTTTCAGATATCAAGCATTGGAGGAGTCAAGGAAGCAACTCATGACAAGAATGTTGAAACGACGAAATGTGAAACGTCGAAATACGTTGATTCGACTCCATTTCGGAGTTTCGGATACCAGGAGATTGAGAAGTCAAGAGTCAAGACTCTTCAACATAGGAGTCTCAGAGTTGTGAAATCCAGAACCCCGAAATCCTGAAATAGGCACATCAACCAGAGTTTCAGATACTGGGAGATTGAGAAGTCAAGAGTCAAGACTCTTCAACAAAAGAGTCCTGAAGTCACGAAATGAGAAACGCCGAAATCCCAAAATAGGCACACCAACAAAGAGTTTCGTAGAGTGGGAAATAACTCCATTTCAGAGTCCCAGATACCGGGATTTGAAGTGTCGAAACACTTCACCACAGGAGTGCCGAAATTCCGAATCGTCGAAATGCGAAACGATGAAATACCAAATCGTTGATCTGACTCCATTTCAGAGTTCAAGATACTAGGAGTTGAAGCGTCAAAACACTTCACCACAGGAGTGCCGAAATGTCGAATCACCGAAATGTGAAATGACAAAATACAAGATCGTTGTTTTGACTCCATTTCAGAGTTTCAAATATCGGGAGTTGAAGTGTCGAAACACTTCACCACAGGAGTGCCGAAATGCCAAAATGCGAAATTGCGAAAGCACTTTATCGATAAACGCCCGGTGACAACTTTAGGCATGTGAAGGAAGGAGCTTGCAAGTTGCAAGGCTCCATTTCGTGATCGGGAGTTGGAAGAGTCAGAGTGACTCACAACAAATTCGTGAAATGAAAAATTGCAAAATGCAGTTTCGAATAAGGTTGTGGTCACATCTGCGAAAGATGGAGGAAGGAGCTAGTGCAACTAAGCTTCGTTTTGGGGGTCGTGACTTGGAGAGTTGAGATGCCTAGCAACAGGAGTTTTTGACATACGAAATCGTGAAATAGAGAAATGAGAAATGCCAAAATGATCGAAGCTAGTCCAGCTAAGCTCCTTTTTCAGAGTTTCAGGGATCGCGACATGGAGCGTCAAGATAACTCTTTACCACAGAAAAGCTGAAATGTTGAATGCCGAAATGTCGATGTAGCCAGTAGTCACCGCCGATGGTCACGTAAGTGGAAGGAGCTAGCATAGCTAGGCTCCATTTCAAGGTTCACACTGTAACTGCTAGAAACCATTGATGGTTTCTGCTAGAGGACTCGAAGAGACTTCTGTGTGATTGCCAGAGGAGCTGAAGAGTCTCAAGGAATCTGCCAATGGAATGAATATTGGTCATAGAGGCGATTGACAGATGGAAGAGCATTGAAGCCTATAACTACAACAGAGAGGTTGAGATCGACTGTAACAGAGAAGACGAAGAGTCTCGACTGCTGGAGAGGCGAAGGAATCTCGGCATAACAACCAGTGATGATGGACGCATGGGTTTAACTGCCAGAAAAGATAAAGAGTTTCTATGATGATCAGGTAGAGCACTCGACATGGAGAGAGAATGCAGAAGCATGGCGAGATAGCATGCACAAGGTGCACAAAAACTATAAGTATGTAGAACAAAAAAGATATAGGTTGTTGTTGTTGAGAGTGATTCATGCATGTAGAAGGAGGAGTGTACAGCAGCTGAAATACAGAGAAGAGGAATGGTGCATCGAATGGAGATGGCACATAGAGAATAAAAGGTAGAAGCACGGAAAGCGCAAGTATGTGTGCAACATGATAGTGAGACAGTAAAGGAAGGTTGAGATTCTATTGTAGAGAAAAACAAAAGATCATAAAGCACAAGAAGATGCAGACAGAGAAACATTGATACAGGAGAGTAGAGCAGCATAGCAGAATGATGATAAGTCTGGTAAGGCAATGATAAATATTGTATCACTGTAATAAATTTACATATAGCAAATATTTATATTCCAGGGTGGTAGGGAGGTGCTAGGGAGGACTGTTGTCCTCAGAGGTTCAAGTGGGTTCTTGAACACAGGGAGTTGTAGCTTCCATCTAGTTGCAGCCAGAGAAACCAAGGTGGCAGGGTGGTGCAAGGGAGAACTGTTGTTCTATGTTATACAGGTTGGTGTCTGTGTGACTGGAAGTTGGTGCTTCCATCCAGTTGGTGCTGGAACACTTAGGGAGTTGGTGCTTCCTTCTAGAGGGTGCTAGAGAAACTAGGGAGTTGGTGCTTCCTTCTAGTAGGTGCTAGAGAAAATAGAGAGTTGGTGCTCTCAACAAGTTGCAACTTGCAAAGCATAGGTTGTAGCCTCATTATGAGTTGGTGATCATAAGTATGATAATGTACAGAATGTAAAGATTACTTATCATATAAAGAAGAAGAGTTTTTTACCCTTTATGGGTTTCCTCAGGAAATTTTTGTCTCTATATATTTCATATCTGTGAATGATGTTGGATGTTCTATTGCTTACTTCCTTTCATTATTGTGATTGTCATTCAGTGCTCTGCAAAGAGTTTAAAATAAGCATAATTATTTAAGCTCGGTAACAACTGATTCACCCCCNTGCAACAGTCAAGGCCCTAGACTTCTATTGATAGAGATAAGTGGTTCTTCTAGTATGTCACCATTTTTTGTGGCCACAACAACCCCACTTTACTTTTTCTCTCACAAGCGAAAGGAAAGGGACCCCTACTAAAATTTGAACACTAATGCTTAATCCTCTACTACTATGATTCTAATGTGTATTCTTCATCTACTTTGAGGGAGTTGGGGGTTTGATATTTATTGATGATTGTATTTATGGAGGTTTCTTAATCCTTGTGATTTATGCTTCTTGTCTTATGATGCTTCAATGACATTTGTATGATGAAATTTACAAGTTATCTTTGGGATATTGTGCATATTCTGAAGTATTTGATGATCCTATATGGCTACAGAGATTGATGTTCCATTATATGCCTTGAATGAGTTTTCTCTTGGGGATTTTTGAATGGGTGACTTAAATGAAGAACATATTTTCATTTTGCATCCTCTTGCTTGCATGTTGTGTCTAGTGCCATCATCTTTATGCTCTTATATATTGATCATATTATTTGATTTCACTCTTAAATTAAATCACAAGATCACTATTCATTATTTTGAGTTTGAGACTTGGCATATGTAGTTTTAAGGAAACTTATCTACAACCACCCATGATTATATTTGAACAATCCCAACATTCATTCATAAGTTTGATTGAAGACATGGAATATAATGTTTATAGTTTATCGGAAAGTATCTTTTTAATCGTATATCTAATCTCATAATTTATATGGTTGCAGGAGCAGGTTCACATAACCACTTTACTTACATGACTTCTCTAGCCTTGATATACATGTGGGGGAATCCCTTGATATTCTTCCTCTTTCTGAGACCTCTCTCTACCCAGATCTTGTCTATAATTTGAAGCCAACATTCAACACTATAGACTAAGCCTTTCCTTGCCCAAGTCTCATCCATATTTGTGTTTGTGTCACCATTGTGTTGATGAGGCTGAAACCTTGATCTGTGTCTAGAACTTTGATCACCATACAACCTAGCTCTTTGGCTTGACCACCGGTTACTTGGAACATAATTAATATACCTTTCTCCTAATTTTGGCCCCTAGGTACGAAATATGGATTGATGGAACCATGAAGAGCATGTTATCCTGACTTGTGTGTGACTTGGCCTAATTTCCTAATATATATATATATATATATATATATATATATATATATATATATATATAT
>JASDQU010241167.1:88474-124123 GCA_032191745.1 Picea mariana | reverse complement strand
GGAGGTGAAGTTGGTGGAGGAGGTTGAACCAACAGAGGTGGTGAATCATAAACTTTCTCTTTTAAAGGAGAATAATCTTTGGCTCGAGTAGCGATTGCAACTTTGTTATTCTTAGAGTCATGAGTACACATAAGGACATAAGATGTGGTAGAGGAATAAGGTTGGTCATGAATGACCAATTGGACCTGATGCTAAGAAGGAAATGGTTGTGACAAAACAACGGGTGTAGGAGGTGTATCGGTCCCTTTCAGAAACTTAGTAACCTCATCATGTCGTGGACAATATTTCATATAATGATCCTCACCACAGATAAGGCAAGGATAACGAGGTTTGTGTTTGTCTTTTTCATCAACAGGATGAGTCTTGGGTTTATCATATTGTTGATTATTATTTTCATCCTCTTTATTCTTACCCTTCCCTTTCTTTTTATTTTTATTTTTACCGATAGGTGTAGAATGGACTAAATTAACTTCAGAGGTTTTACTGGGAGAAGGAGTCGAAGGAGGAGTATTTTGTACATTAGGAGTAGTAGACTTGGGATTGGAATGACCGACTTGTTTAGATTGAGTCTTAGCATTAAAATTTCCAATCACTCCATCAACAACATGAGAAGCTACTGAAGGTGTTGGGGTTGGATTCGTAAACGGGCGAGGAGCATCAGGGATCAAGTCATATAGTGTGCTCGTTTGGGAATAAACGAGATCCAAGTATTGAGCATGACTAATCGCCTACTCTTCAGTGACAACACCACCCATGGAAACACCATGGGCTATAGGACCAATGAGTGACTTGGTAAACCATTCAACCAATAGTTGATCAGTAAGGGGAACTTTGATTAAGCATATTCTCCTCCTCCACTCATGAATATGATTAGAAATGTGAGTAGAAGAGGATTGTTTAAATGAAATCAAAATTTTATTTCCTGTCTCGTATCGTATTGGTAATTGGTAATGCGTTAAAAAATCCATAGCTAAGGTATTGAAATCATTGAAGAATCCTCAGGGAAATTCAATATAGCATTTGGCTGCCGAACCCGTCACAGCTCGTTGGAAAATACAAAATCTAATAGAATCGTCCATCAAGATGTTGGATGAACACCAAAGATGGAATGTCATGACGTGATTATTTGGGTCTTCTCCTGATCGACCATCAAACTTAGGAATGTCTGATGGCAATTTGGTAGGTATGACGGGTCAATAAGGAGAATGCAAAATAGGATCATTCAAAATCCTAGATAAATACGGTAAATATAAAGTAGCAAGAAACAACAATTGTCTGTTCACTTGAGGAAACTGGTAGTTTTGAGGAGGTAGTCTTGTAGGTATACCAGTAGGACCATAAGAAGTCTGTAGATAGTTAGAGAGTCCTGAAAAATTGATAATTCGCATTTGGCTTGCTTGAACTCGCTCGATTCATTTTATAATTAACATAGCCTTCCTTTGTCCTGGGTGCTATTCGATCATCCCATCCAAGTTGTGTTTCATAATTTTTGGCTATATATATGATCGACCTGTGGTGGAGGATTCTGATTCGAATAGCCAACATGAGTTGGTTGATTAGGCAAGATTCCTTGGAAAGGAGCATTAGACTGAAAACCATGACCCCAGGTAGGATTCATAGAACCTGGATATGGTTTGCTGGGATTAGGGGGTAAAAAATAATTAACTTGAGGATGTTTCCCCCCAGGAGGTTGTTGATTTCCTTGGAAAGGAAAATTCCAAGTTTAAGACTGTAATCCATGGATATACTGCGCATACGTAGGGTTATGACCCCCAACTTGAATTTATCCTCCAATAGGAATTTGAAAACCAGAAGTGGAAGAATGACTTGTGCCTCCAATTTGATTGGAGATACTTAGGCTAGGACAATTATATCATCTAGGTGAAGGTGGAGGAGGAATTCTAGCCCCCCAGGAGAGAACCTGGGTAGGCATAGGAACAAAACTACTAGCAGCATTGTACCCAGGAGGAACAAAAATATTAGACCCTCCAGATGGATTATGGGCAAAATTATAAATGGAAGTATTCAAAGTGTTATACCCAAGAGGAAGTGTTGGATTTGATCTAAGCAGAAGCGGTGTTCCAATAGGAGCTTGAATGATTATTTCACTTCCAGTAGAAACATGCGTAGCTTGTGGAACCATGGTAGAGTTAGCGAGCTGGAGAGGAAGAATTGTGTGAGAACCAACCAACAATTGGTCTGAAACTATGACAACATTATTGGTCGTGCTAGTAAAATGATCTAAAGGTACTGTATAAGAAATGGAATTCATAGATGTATGTGATCCCATGGGTTGATTAGGACTCATTCCTATTTTATAAAAAATATCATGTCCCGAAGATGTCCTCCAAAGAGAACGGACATGGAAGGAGCTAGGATTAAAAATTCTAGCAGTATGAACTAGAGTTATAAACGACTCACTCTGAAAGAGCATATCATCTACACCAGACTGTGTGTGAGGTTCAGTAGTATTTCAGTATAATCTTCAACAATAATGTCTCCTGATGAATTTATCCAGAGAAAAAGTGGATCTTGTACAACACTCAATAATGGATTCACGAGAAGTATTGATTCCTCCAATGGAGTAGAGATTCCAATCTCAAAGGCTACGTTGTTATTGAATTCTCATTCAGGAGAACCTTCTGGTGAGTTAGGAAGTAAAGGAGTGTATTCTTATGGATCTTCTGGAGTTAACCCTTGCATCCTACGTGAACGGTGAGGGCCGATGTTTGCCACACCAAATAAAGACTGAAATAAATCTATGGCCAACTAGAGAAACAACCAACACTCACTGATAAAATCTAGATATCAAACACACAAACAAACCTTCTTATTTCAAATTCACTAGTTGGTGATAAAATCCAACATCACGAAATTAAGACAAGAAGAGGATGGGATAAAGCGGGTGGAAAAGTTACGTTGATGACCTGCTTAACAGACTTACACCCTGGTGCAAGATCACACGCATAAACATGGGTATACCCTCCAAGGAGCCCGAGTGAGTTTGGCCAACATCGATTCTAGGTATCGTGAAGACTTGCCCCTCCACAGTCACCTCGTGTAAAGACTCTAAAGAGATAGGCCACTAAGGTTACCAATTATACTAATGATGCCTAGGGAAACAATCAACAGTCTGATCCACATGCAAAGGCAGGGTATCTAAGCCAGAAATCAACTCGATAAGGTACCCATAGGATTTTCTTCTCAAGTGACCCTCAATAATATGCGCAATCTCTACACTAAGACCAACAAAGAAGGGTGATTAACTCTGTCGGTCCTAATGCAACCTCGTGATTGACCCTTGTATTAGAAGGGCTTCCCAAGACAAAATGTAGCAAGTGGATTTGAAATCTCCCTATCAAAAGATACCATTTTGTGTTTTGATGCTTTGGAGAGTGTTCCTTACAACTTATTCCAAAGAGATATCCTAGCTAATGTTGGTGCATAAAGTTCTAGAAAATAAAAGTTGTTAATAGATTTTAAAATTACGCTTTATTTTAAAGGTTGTTGCTTACTCAAAAGGGAAACATAAATGAAACTGATGATGTTTTTGACCTTGACCCAATAAAATGCAAGAATATATGATATGCAATCATTTAATTCGATGAAATCTAATTACGATAGGGAGAAGGTTTATCTTTTCAGAATACAAAAGCCACGAAACACAATTCCTCAATTTTTGAATGAAATAGATTCCAAACAATAAAAACTACTAAATTTTCCAATTTTCTCTTTTTACAAATATTTGAATGCACCAATTTTCTTTCAAAGATTACTAAAAAAAAAAGAATAAACTTCAGTTCTTTCTTTCTGAAACTAGATCAGATATGTAATGAAGAAAAGAAAGCATGGTCCAATAAAACTAGTGCATTCTCAACACTATTCCCAAATCAAACTCACAATGTAACCAAAAATGAAATGATAAGAAAACCTTTTGTCAAATGCAAACAAAAATTGTATCTTAATCAATTAACAATCTAGAAAGTAAAAACAATCCAAAACTCAAAAGAAATCAAGGACCCCTTATCAAACAAGCACTCAAGACCAAAATCTTGGGATTATACCCTTGTGAGAAGAAATCAAAAGAAAAACTTGCAAAGCTTATAAAGAAGACTTTCAATTTCCAAAAAATTAATCAAATCCAGGCTTAAAAGTCATAAATCAATCATTCACTAGTGCCAAAAATTCATCCTAGGAAACAAAGACAAAACTAGGTAGAGAAAAGAAAAAATGATACCACCCAACAATTGTCGTAGGTTGTAGAGGAGTACAGTGTGGCATTCTAGGATCATCGCAGTCTGTCAATAGGATACAGTGCAACATCATCGCATTGGTTTGCACTAGTAGAGTGTGATGACAAAGGATCGTCACAGGCTGTCTATAGGGCACAGTGCGACGATCTCTGAAAATAAAGAAAATTGGGAAGAAAGACAAAATTTCTCAATGAACCTTTAGACCTAGAGAGTCAATATCGATCACCAAAAATGTCGTATCCCCAGTATGGTTGCCAATTTTGTTATCAAAATAATCGGTATGTGCAGACACAAACTGATCTCCCTAACTTCCACATGAAGCTAGAACAAAACAAGACATAATACAAACTTCACCTTAGACTTCATTGTCATATAAACTAATTTAGAGAGGTACAAGTGACATACCTTTTAAACGACGCTTGATCCTCGCTAGTGTCGTCCTTGTAGGTCCTTCTTTGAGTTTGCAGTATGGTGAACCTGTTTAAGAAGCACAAACCAACAAAGAGAGAGAGAACAAAGATATATATATTCCAATGAATTCTATGTATAAGATCAAGGATTTATACAATAAAAGATAAGACACCTTTATAGGGAAGAAATGTATTGTTGCATTATATTAAATGGAAAGTGGAGAATACAACCCATGCCTTGATGTTGCAAGGTCCCTTTCAATGGCTCTTTTCTCTAACACACACACCTTTTCTCCAATGCCTTTGTTGAAGAAGATCCACAATCTGACTTAGAGAACTAAAACAAAGCTCTCAAGTATAATGTGTAGTAGAACTCTTCATGCATATGCAAGCCCTTGCAAACCTTATCCTTTTCCATAAGAGATTCCTCTTTATATAGGGTGAAAGAGAGATGGATGAGGAGATTAGGATGATTCCACTAAATCAGAGAAGCGAGTAAGATCCAAACCGATCAGAGGCCACCTCATCTTCTAGAAGATTCCCTTCTAGAACATTCCCTTCTAGAACATTCGTGAATTTTGACTTTTCATTTTCTTAAGCATCATCACACCCTATGCACAGGAAGCCTGCGATGATGTCGCAGTCTAGTTTTGGTGCATAGTGCGACGACCGTGCATCGTTGCACCCTATGCATAGAGCAAGGTGCGACGACCTTCCTTGTCATAGTCTATGAAAGAGGAAAAGAAAACCACTTTTCTCATGGTGAAAGTCTCTTTCTTTATTTTCAGGGAACATGGAAATGAATTAAACACATGTTGTCAATTGATCAGTAGGGTGATCAAAATAATGTGTAACATCTAGGCTGCTAAATGTATGGCAGAATTTTTATAAGATGATTTTTTCATTTAAGTTTTTACAAAAATATCACTCATCTTGAGTTGGACATGTTCATGAAGAAGCCTAAAAAGACTAAAGTCATTTTAACTAATTATGCCTATAGGCTAGTGCCTATTCATGATTACACTAAAGACAAATTTGACTTCATAAAGTTAATAAATGGTAATGTAATATTCAATAACTCTTTTGATTTTCAATCGACATATGAAAGGGTGAAGAGGCATCTAGAATGTCAAGAAGGAAGGTAAAGAGTCATATTTTGTAACTCCTTGGACCTTTCCCAGTGTGTGTGTTTTGAAATCATTGTAATGGATATTTTTTAGTAATAGGAACTTAAAGGAAGATTGTGTAATCTAAGTTTGAAGTTTTAATTGAGAAAATAAATATAGTCACAATGAGTTATGGTGAAGAATTATGATTTATGGTGATTTGTTTAAATGAATGTGTATTGATTGAGTTCATGCTTGTTATGTTTGTCAATGCATAAAAAATTATGAATTAATAATTCTAAATTTGTTGTTTTTTATAAACATAATAAATGTGGGACTACATTAGATTAGAAAGGTGTGTTTCAATTTCTAAGAAATTTTATTAATTATATTATTTGTACTTATTTCTCAATTAAATTTCTTTTAATTATGAAATTCTTATAAAAAAGATAATGTGGGAACCAATCCTAATTCCAAAAATACATAAAATTAAAATAGAATAAAACAAAAAAAAGAAGAAGTCAACTAACACTGCAATTGAGATGAATCATCTTAAAAGTGAAAAATATAATTTGTGCATCTTCATCTAATGCATTCCATGTGAAATTTAACTTGGGTATGTGAAATTTAGAAAGAAAGCCTTTCTTTTATGGATTATACAAATATCTTGAATCCTGGGAAGCCCAAAGTGCACAAAATGACCAAACAAAAGATGAAGCCTCACCATTACAAGTAGGGGATTTTTGACTTAATTTACATCTCTGGCCTCACCATTACCATTACAAGTAGTCTTCAAAACCTTTCTCAAGGATCACCCAAAACTTCGCTAGACTTGATTCCATAAGTCATAATCCAATTACTTGAGTTAGCATTCGATCTTATGAGACCAATCTAATACATAGTAAAACCCTCTACCAAATGCAATGATATGAACCTCATTTTTTTCCTATATAGTTTATTAATGAACTTTAATGAACTTGTTACTTTCTTTGCAATGAAATAGTAAGCCAATAAATAGGCTCTTCTGTTTTTTAATTTAACATGTGATTAATATAAATCTATTTACTATAAATGAGATCATTTATATGTAAGATGGATGTCGCAACTAATATAAATAAATACAACTCAATATAAATGAAATAAAATAAAATGTGTTGGGTATATTTTACAACTTATTATAAGTGCGATGTATAATATAAATAGGGAATGTGTATAATTAAAATGGAAAAAAAAAAAATATTTTAATAGAAAATTTTTTGTGCATAGAAAATTTATATATAAATTGTTTTTAATGAATGATAAATTGTTTTTCTCCTTCTAATTAAATTTTTTTAATTATAAATTATTAAAAAAAATAATAATAAATATTTATATTATTTAGCTGCATATTAACATGTTTATCAAATTTATGTATCTCAAGTAGTGGTTAAATATGAGTCATTATATAAATAGGGAATGTGTATAATTAAAATGGAAAAAAAAAATATTTTAATAGAAAATCTTTTGTGCATAGAAAATTTATATATAAATTGTTTTTAATGAATGATAAATTGTTTTTCTCCTTCTAATTAATTTTTTTTAATTATAAATTATTAAAAAAAATAATAATAAATATTTATATTATTTAGCTGCATATTAACATGTTTATCAAATTTATGTATCTCAAGTAGTGGTTAAATATGAGTCACTTGAATGATGAAATCGTCAATTTAATGGGAAAATAAAAAAATTGCTTGTATCCCCCTCTCTATATAAAAAATTTAATAACAATATATTATATAATATATAATATAATAACAATTTCCTAAATTTTAATGTTGATTTTTGTGTAAAGCATACATAACACAAGTTATAAATTTTATAACAAAGATCATGCATAGTATATGTTACAAAATCTATAAATTCCATAGCAAAGACCATGCATAGTATATGTTACAAAATCTATAGCAAAGAGGGGTTACAACTTGCAAGTTGCATGCATAAGACATTGCATAAGTTACAAATATTATAGCATAGGCTCTGCAGTTGCACAACTGGACGGTCACAACTTACAAGTCACGGGGATTCTTTGAAAATTAGACAATTATCACATCCTCCAAGTTGAAAAGAACATGTATGCAACTATCTAGAGAGGTAAGGCTCATTAATAATACATTGCAATTGTAGTGATGGAAATTGTCTTCCTTTGCCTAAAGCTAGAAAACACCTTATTGCACACTTATTTTCTCATTACATTTGGTTTTTGAGAATCCACATTTAAATACCTTCATACCTATGTTTTTAATGTCTTCCTTGATGTTGATAATAAGAATAAACATGGGTGTAGTAGGCCTCTCACAAGTTCTATTTTATTTCATTTTAGAAAACTTTAGTTGTTGTTATTTAAAAAAACAAATCCAAAATAATTCAGTAATATTTATTATTTCATTATATTAATAACTATAATTATTTCAAATTTTGCAATCCATAACTTTTATTATTATTTTTACAACAACCATTCGTAACTACTCTTTTTATTTTCCCATGTAATTATCTTGGCATCATTGCATGCATACTACTTAGTGTTTGGTCCATCGTTTTTGTACATTGATTGGATGTATGCAAAATTGAGGCATAGAAAGAAGTTGGAACCTCTTATTTGTTGATTTTCAAAATTGAAATTGTGTGCAAGCTACTATAAAAAATTTACTTGACATATAAGAGTACCCGTCAAATTTATACTCTTGATCTCAACATAAAACTATGCTATAAAATACAAGACCTCCATAAGTGCAGCAAGATTTTATAACATACGAAAAGCTACAAAACTTCGCTGAAATTAATACATTCACCACTCTTTAAATTAAATTTATTTATTGACAAGTACAGTGAGCCCATATTTCTTCATAGTTTTTTTATTGATTTCCATGTGGGATGAGACCTCCTTCCCTAGCCTTTGAATTATTAAATTTTATGTTTGCTTCCCATTACAAGCATTGTTATTAGTCCCTGCCGAAGGCGTAGAGGGACTATAGAGATCAATAATTTGTTGACTTCATATTAGTTTGTCCTTTGACTAAAAATATTTGCATAATATCTATTGTTGGAACTAGGGAACTAAAAACATTAACTTTTTATACAATACAAAATACCATATATGTCATGATCTGATTGGATAACAAATTAGAGGTCTTATTGCTGGCTTCGCTATTCCCAATGTTTTATATGTTAGCATATCCAAAGTTTTTGACCATATACGGTCTTTTTGAATTTTTACTTTTTTTCTTGAAATGTTTGGATATCTAAAGTTTTGAAGATAGACAATTAGTTTTTTATTAGTTGACTTCATATTAGTTTGTTCTTTGAATATTTTTTTTTTTACATAGCCTCTATTATTCGAACTATTGTTACTAATTTTTTTTATTGTTATAAAATAATATAATAAATGTTTTTTCATACGTAACAGGCAGGGATGATTTTAAGGATGAAAATTTATTTTAAAATGTAGAAACCTTGGTGAATCTTACTAATCCTTCATATGCCAACTAGAAAATGTTTGGCGATATTTTTGTAAAAATATTCAAATTACTAAGGATTTTGTATAGTTTGTATAAATTTTGGCGATTTTTAAGGTAAAATAATTTTTTCCTATAAAATTTGGGCAAATCATTTTTAGAACAACGAATAGTTTTTTGGGAAAAACCATGAAAAATTAGCCCATAAGTGAAATTTAGCCCCTAAAATCATCCCCGGTAACAGACTTGCCACACTACATTCTTTCTTAAATGTTTACAAAGCAGTCCTAGAAGACTTAAATGTTTACCTAACATGCCTCACAACCTTAAATGTTTACTTAACATGCCTGTTACAATACATTTTCCTCCATTCTTTTTTTATATGCAATGTTCTCTGCAGTGAATATGAGAAATATTGTTCTTCAATGACATTGTTGGTTCACTGGTTCATGCTTTCTCCTTGCTTGTTCATTGATTTCTTGTTTGCCTGTTGTTGTTGTTCTTGTTTTCCTGTTGGTCTTGTTGTAGTTTGCACTCTTGGGATTCTACAACCGCGATTGCAACTGGCCTTCTTTCATTCCCCATTGACGGGTGGGTTTTGATGCCATGTTTAGCTTCCTTTCCTATTTGCAGTTTGCAAGTGAGAAATTTGACTATTGGGGATGACTGAGTTGAAATCCTCTTGCAAAACATCTTTGTATGTGAGGAGAAAATACAATTTCCTTTTTTATACGTCACTATGGCTGTGATGGAGGTAGTTTCTGTGTTGAACATTGGCGATCAGGAACGAGATGAAGACAACATTACAATCCTGCTTCTCTGGTCGTAGTAATCACATACAAAGATGGACTGCAAGAGGATTTTGATCACTCCCAGTATTGAAAAATACCAACCCTGAAAGAGGCAACTTTCTTAATTGCTTGCATAGTGACAGGCCTTTGGACGGTCCTCATAGCCTTGAATGTTTACCTGACAGGTCTCACAGCCTGAAATGCTTGGTTAACAGACGTGTTACAATACATTTTCCTCCAAATGTTTTGATACAATCTTGTGTGTAGTGAATTTGTCGAATATTGTTTTTCACCGACATTCCTGGTCTGTTGGTTGGTGCTTTCTCCTTGGTTCACTGGATGCTACTTATTGTTGTTTGATTCAACTTTGTAGGGTTGAGGTCCTACAACTGTAGTTAGGCCTTTTGGTGCTTCTTCACTGGGTTGTTATTTGTTTCTTTCTCTTGCTTGCTTCAACTTTGAAAGGTTGGGGTCCTGCATCTGCAGTTGGACATGTTGTTACAATTTGTGAGCCAGGGGTTGCGCTTCTGTCCTTCTCCATTCACTGGTGGGTCTCATTTTTCGTGGTTTCATTCTTTCAATGCTTGACAGGCTTGTTGCAATACATTTTCGTCCTTTATTTTTTCTTCTGCAATGTTGTCTGTAGTGAATATAAGCGATATTATTCTTTGGCGGTGTTCCTGGTTCATTAGTTTTTGCTTGCTCATTGCTTGTTGACTGGT
This sequence comes from Picea mariana, assembly GCA_032191745.1. NCBI lineage: Eukaryota > Viridiplantae > Streptophyta > Pinopsida > Pinales > Pinaceae > Picea > Picea mariana. The sequence continues at coordinate 113,347 of JASDQU010241167.1, read as the reverse complement.
TTATTGTTTGCCTATTGTTGTTGTCGTTTCTCATTGACGGGTGGGTTTCGTTGCTAGATTCATGTTCGTGTTCATTCTTTGTTGTTTGCTATTTCCAATTTGCAAGTGAAAATTTTAAATGTTGGAGATGCTTGAGTCAAAATCCTCTTCCAGAACATGTTCGTATGCGAAGAGAAAATTTGATTTCCTTTTTTATATGTCAGTGGGTGTTATGGAGGTGTTCCAATTGTGGATGCAGAATTTCAACCGTGCAAAACTGCAACTTCCCTAAATGTTTTCACAGTGGGAGGCCTTTGCATGGTCCTTACAGTCTTGCATGTTTACCTGCTAGACCTCACAACATGAAATGTTTGCTTGACATGCGTGTTACAATATATCCCTCCAATTTTTTTATACAATCTTGTCTGCAGTAAATTTGGACAATATTGTTCTTCACCGACATTCCTGGTTGAATAGTTGATGCTTTCTCGTTTGTTCGCTGGATGCTGCTTATTGCTGTTTGATTTAACTTTGCAGAGTTGAGGCCCTGCAACTGCAATTAATCCTCTTCATACTTGTTTCTTCACAAACACATTTCCACTTGGAAAACACAAATTGGAACATGGTTTTACAATTAGGTCACCAAAAAATACTATTAAGATAAAATAATATGCAAAATGTTGCAGTGGATATAAACAACATCTCTTTTGACTTGAAACAGAGTTTGTCGAGCTCCAACTATATTTCATCATTGATAATTTTTTTCCCATAGTTAATTTCTTTATATGGCTTCATAGTTATGAGACTAAGTGTTGTTGTGTGAGAGATAAAGTTCTTGTCTCCCTTTCTTTTTCCTCTTCTAAACTTTCCCATTTTCCCCTTTTTTTCTTCCCCTCTATTATGTGTTTCTGGTTCTATACTTTGTCATGTTTTTGTGGTCATAGGTTCTCGAGGTGGCGAACTAAAAAATCGTCATCTCCATCTATATATTCACATCATGAGTCCGAATGACCACCGTTTGTTTTCATACTTAGCCAATTTATTCTAAACTTGCATGCTTTTCCCTTTTGTTCTTCCCCTCTATTATGCATTTCTGGTTGTATACTTTGTCACGTTTCTGTGCTCGCGGGTTCCCAGGGTGGCGAACTGAAAAATCGTCATCTCCATGTATATATTCACATCATGAGTCCAAACCATCGTCGTTCATTTTCATACTTAGCCAATTTTATGAACGCGAGTTCACAGATAGGTGGTATCGAACTATGGTGCCCCGTGTTCGGGGTATTCATCTTACACCCAAAACTTTGGTGCTCTACAATTCGACTCTAGACTCCTCGAACTCGCAAGCCTGAATCTACCTATGATGACTTCATTTGTCCGACCTACCTTTCCATACTTAGTCGAGTCTTCAAAGTTTCGCGAGTTCACGCACTCCCAGGTTCAGAAACATTTAAAAGCATTTTTCTCTCCCCTCCATCCCTGCCACCTTCCACCCTTCCCAATGCACATTAATTGTGCTTTTACTAGTGAAAACCCACCAGACAGGTTCGAAACGATTGAATTTAATAAGTGTAAAGCTTGAGGATATCTCCCATTAAAATTCATTAACATTCGAATATTATGGGATCTGATAACTTATTTTGTGTCCATTTTGAATTTGCAAAAAGTGTTGGTTATTTTAGTTTTTTAAAGGCATCATCATAGTAATAGTGCAATACTATACTACCATGCTACCATCCACAAACGTGTCATCTACATAGGTCTTGACGTCATGTCCCTCTTTAATACTATGCATATATTACAGGTTGTCATATTTGAGAATCTGCTTGCATATGGGAATGTTAACTCGTGTTATTAGTGACTATTCAACACACATATTCGAAAATTTTGGCATTAATAAGTTAAAATATCAAGGGCATCTTCCATTAAAATGAATTAAACCAATATTTACAAAAGATTATACTATCATCCTACAATGTTCATTTCTATTACTTATTCTCATTTCTCTCTATCATCAAAGACTTGGGCTTTAAGGTTCCTTCGTTGTAATGTTCCTGGTCATGGACATGTGAGACAACTTAGAGATGTCATTCATGCCCAATTGAAAGACGAGGGAATAGTTTTATGTGATGTCATCTTTGAGCGAAAAAAAACTCTGTTATCCAACAGAAACTCAGACACACACAAAAAAAATCAAGTATCTTGTGATTGGTGTTCTCCCTGTATTCGATGATTTGGTTGGTTGAAAGGCCTGCCTGAAGATTTGTGTGTTGAAACTATTTGTTGTGTTACTCAGATTTGGAAGGGACTTTTAGGTCACCTGCAAAATGCTCATTCATTAAAGTATATAGCTTCTTCCAACAACACAAATTTGGAAAGTGTATCAAATTATGCAGACCACACAAGAATTTATCTTTCGTCAGAGGAGTCGCACATATCGTGGCTTGCAAAATGGTCTGGAATATTTGGAAATGACACCAAATATTACTCCATTCACAAATATACTCAGAAGGAAATTATAAATTTGGATCGTCGTGAGTATGAGAAATTGTATGGGTGGTTGAATCAACATCCTAAAATTATAGAAGTTTCTATTTCAAAGTTTGTTGAGCTACTTTTGGGTGTGGTAATAGACTCAACATAAAGTCATATTCTTTATCAAAGTTTGTTCACCGTCCTATGGATGTAGTAACAGACTCCACATACAATCAACTTTCTATCGCTATTGCACATTGTTTTCACTATTCCTATGCATATGATTGCATCTGGGTTGATGAGCTTGCCCCTCTTTGCACAAATATTGTCTTCCTACTTGAAGGTGGGTATATAACCAGGGAACAACGCTCTCAAAATTTTCTAATGCCTGCATTGAAATGTAACTGGGAAAATTTAGTGGGATCTAATTATGGATTATGGACTTTGCAACACTTTTTGAAGATTAATTTATACTACCACCTTCTGCAAGAAGTTTGGCATGTTTAGGTAATGATTTGGTTTCTGAAAATCACCTTTTACTACTACCTTCATGTAATCATTTTATTTCATTCTTTAGAAGAGACCTTAATGTAGTGGTGTATTCCAGAGCTATTTCTACCTAATATCAATCTTCCTGTTGTTTTCCTTGCCTTGAATAAGGAAAATGCATTTCTTCTGTTGCAGTGGATCCGATATTTGAAAACAAAAAAGAAAAATAATTGCTCGATGCTTGAAGTAAGTGCATTCCTGGTCATAGAGTGCTTCCATCACCAGCTTGCGTTTTCACAACTTTTTTTATTGCTACCTTCTTTCTTTGTCCTGGTGGTGGATTCTTCTATCCCAACCAACATGATGGAAATAAATTAGCTCTAACTCTAGGGAATTTGATCGATTTTGGGAATCTTAGTTGACTGTATATTAATTTTGGTTAACTTAAAATAGTGTATGTGTGCAACCTAATGTTAGACATAGAAAATCCAATTTATTATTTCTTAAAATATAGAACAATGTATTTTTTTAACACATGGCTACTCGAAAATTTCAAGCATTGTTTGGGATTCACGTCCTTCAAGGATGTTATTTAATCACACAATTAATATTGCTTGTGATGATGCAATCGAGTCATCGTCAAATATGATAATTGCATTAACACTGCAATGTCATATAATATATGTCTAACATGTACCTAATGTCAAGGTCATTATCGCATAGGACACCCAATGCCCAAAGATTTCTGGACTCAAAGCAACATTGTAGTTGTCGTGACAAAGAAACACTAAAGTCGATGTTCTTTGCAGGTCTAACAATCCTGCGGTCTAAGTGATTTGACAATTAAAACCCTACTTGTTCACTGCATTTACGCACTGCATTCAATAAAACTGTTCCCAATGCCACCACCAGTGTCGATGTTTGAAGCCGAACCTATCTGGAGCCTGGGGTTACTGCCAATGTGGATGCCTGAAGGTGAAACTACTTGGAGCCTAGGATCATGACTTCTTACACTTCACATTAGTATCAGTAGTGATCGAAATTTGATTGTATGTCGAGCCTATTACTACATCTAGAGGTCGCTCAACAATATTTGACATAGAAATTGGTTGTTTGTCAAGTCTGTTACAACTTTGGCATAAAACATTATGTAATTTTAGAATGTTGATTCAAACATGCATACAGTTTCTCACGTTCGTGAGTATCCAATTTTATAATTTCCTTCTGAGTGTATTCAGGCATGGAGTAATATTTGGTGTCACTTACCAATATTCTAGACCATTTTGTGGGCCACGATGTCTTCCACCCCTATGACAAAAATATATATTCTGATGTGATCTGCAACATTTGATACACTTGCCAGATCTGTGTTGCTGGAAGAAGCTATGTACTTCAACAAAGGAACATTTTGCAGGTGACTTGGACGCCCCTTCCAATTTATAACAATAAAACAAAGAAATTCAACGTACAAATATCCAGGTAGGATTTTCAACCAAACAAATGATCGAATATAGGGAGAATAGCAGTCACAACATACTTGATTTTTTTTGTCTCAGCTTTTGTTGGCTAACATGATTTGTTTCTCCCAAATATGACGTCACATAAAACCACTCCCTCGTCTTTGAATTGGTCCTGAATCACATCTCTAAGTTGTCTCAGATGTTGATGACCAAGAACATTACAAGGAAGGCACCTTAAACCCCAAGTTTTCGATGATAGAGGGAAATTAACACTTAGCAAAGTATGGAATGTTGAATAACCAACCAATGCAGGAAGGCCATATCTAGAAGAGACAAGCTATTCAAAAAGATGGGATAGATATAGATGGAAACACCAATGAAGTCCAAGACCCGAAATTGATATTCAACTCGCTTTTTTTAACGAAGAAAGAATTTGATGATCAAGTTGAAATCTATAAAACACTGTCCATATGCTTCATTATTATACATATTTTCTTCTTTTTTTTGTCGACGACAACCCCAATCGCATTCATTATGGAAAATAATATTATCTGTATTTTGTAACCCAGTTTATCTGAATATAGAATATTTGAGGTTTTTGTATTGTGTTTTCCAATCTCTGGTATTGTTTTTTATTTTATTTTGTACTTTTTTTTTCTATGTCGTTAAACATGGATGACAAGATTTTCTTTCTGCATCCCAGCACTTCGATTTAAATAAATGATACTCTGTTTGCTCCTTACATTTTACATGGAAGAATAATTTGTCATAGGCCATACTTATGTGGCACCCACCCTATAATCAAAGAAAGAAATGGGAGGACCCGTCCTGCTTTCATTCTTTGGGGTCCCGTAAATAGAATGAATTAATGACTCTATTTCAACAAGGCAACTCAGGTGTTGATGTCATGTTCCTGTTCAATATTTTGCATATATCACAGCTTCTTCTATTTGATAATATCCGTGCATATAAAAAATGTTGTGTCATATGTGTGTGTGTGTGTGTGTGTGTGTGTGTGTGTGTGTGTGTGTGTGTATCTTTTTTGTTCTTTTTTCTATTGCTTATGGGTTTCGACGAAATTTGTGAATCGAACAACAACCTACAAATTGGAAGATGCTTTATGTTTGGACCAAAAATAATCTATTAATATATATCAATATTAATGCTATTGGAATAAATATAAACACTTTCTCTTTAAATTTTCCTTCTTTTCTCCCCCTCTATTATCCCTTTGTGTTTCTATATATAGTCGCATTTCTATGATCACTGCCTCCCGGATTCGTGGATTGGAAGTTTCTCATATTTATCTATATATTCACACCATGAGCCCGAATGACTGCGGTCCCTTTCAATACTTAGCCAATTATCTGACCACTGGGTCCCGAGTTTGCAGTATCCAACACTTATGTCTCTTGTTTCGTCATGTACATCTTGCACCCAAAAAACTTCTGTGATCTACAATTTATGCTTTTACTAGTGAGAACTCACCAGGGGTTCGAAAAGATTAGCATTGATAAACGAATAGTATATGTTGTTCTATGCGATACTTAGCCCTTTTTCCCTTTTCTTCTTCCTGTCTATTATCACTTTCTGGTTATATACTTAGTCTCCTTTCTATGATCGCGGGTTCCAGGGTTGGCGGGTTGACCGATCTTCATCTCCATATATATCCTCACATGATGAATCCGACCGACCATTGTTCCTTTCCATACTTAGCCAATTTTATGGCCGTGGTTGTCGGGTTGGCGCTTTCGAACTCTATTGATTCTTGTTCTATGATATACATCTTGCACTAAAAAATTTCGTGATCTACAATTCTAATGCAGACTCCTCGAAATCGCAAGATTCACTCTACCAGGGTTCACAAATGTTTCAAAGCATATTTCGTTGCCTTCCATCCCCACTAACTCTGCCCCCTTCCCAATGCACATTAATTATGATCTTACTAGTGACAATTGAACACTATGGTATGAAACAATTGGCATTAACAATAAAAAACACCTCAAGGAAATCTCCCATTAACACGCATTAAACTTCCATTTACAGTACCCAGAATGACCATTGTTCCTTTCTATACTTAGCCAAAATTTTCCACCTTTTCTGTGATATACATCTTGCACCCAAAAAATTCCCTGATCTACAATTCCACCATGGGCTCCTCCAACTCGCAAGCTTCACGTTACCCAGATCCATAAAAAGTTTCAAACCATTTATGGCTCTCTTCCATCCCCGCCACAATCATGCCCTTCCCAATACACATTAATTATTTCAGCCTCTAAATTAACTTCCATTGTTTTATGACCTACAAATAACACCCGGACCTCCCCCATATAAAAATTGACTGCCGGACTCCGACATCATCCCCTCTTCCATGTTACACATTATGCATTCAAATGTTCTGAGAGATACAATTTGACCGTTGGGGCCTCATGTCTTCTGGGGATACCTTGTCACCCTATTTTGGATCCTCGAGTTGGTGGGTTCACAGAATCTCCAATTCCTAGTCATCGTTTCCTATGTCGGCCATCCTCGTACTTCTTTCCAAATATTCAACAAAAAAGGTTTAATGATAATATGCCATCATGAAACAACCGTAAAGATCATCATTAATAAGAAAAATTATCGAGGACTAACTATACCTACACAACTTGCCCAGAAACATGCAGAGAAGATCTTGCAAGGTAATGGGAAAGCTATTACAAATTTCAATATATTAGTGAAAATAAGTCCGGTCCACCATTTCCCTATTCCATAATCAGACACTTTTTCGATTGTGGGTTCCCGGATTGACGAGCTATAAATTGTGTTTCGAATCTTCACGACTTGCAAATAGAGTTCCATGATATACAATTTGTCCACTGGAATGCCCCATCATGATCCCGACCGTCCATCGTTCCTTTCAATACTTAGCCATAGATTGGATGTATCTTCATGACATGGTACATTTACAATGTATCGAGTCTGGCCTACTATTTTTGTGTTCCATACTTAGACACTTTTTCTATTATGGGTTCCCGGACTGGAAGGCTTAGGATTGTATTTCCAATGTTCTGCAACTAGCAAACAATACCCAGAGTTCTGCGATATAGAATTTGTCCGCAGGAATGCACCATCATGCCCTCTTCTATGTTACACGTTCTATGGTCAACACTCCCGAGAGATGCAATTTGACCCTCGGGCCCTCACCTCCATTGGTTGTATCTTGTAGCCCTATTTTGAAGTGCCACCAACCGCTTTCGATAATTATCTATTCCTTAATTATTGTTCCATGTCCCCGCCACCTTCCTACTTCGCTCTGGATATGCAATTGGCAAGATTTAATGCTAACACTTCATCATGCATGAACCTTAAACATGTCGTTAATGAGCGAAAGGATCAAGGTGATCTCCCACACTTCTGCCATATACAAATTGACTGTCAGACTCCCATATCATCTCCTCTTCCGTAGTACACATTTTTCACTCAAGTTTCGAGACATACAATTTGACCCTTGGTAAGTCACGTCTCCTAGGGAACCATTGTCAACCTAATTCTGAAGCCCGTCTGACTGCTTTCCATACTTTCCCATTTCATAGAATCTCTTTCTAAGATCCTTGGGTTGGTGGGTTCACGAAATATCCAATTCTTAGTCACTGTTTACTGTGCCCGCCACCTTCACACTTCTTTCAAAGTATGCAATGACCAAGGTTTAATGATAACATTTCATCATGCAACAACCGTATAGACCGTCATTAAAAATAAAAAGGCTCGACAAGACAGTGGAATTTAAATGAAGCTCGACTCCTCGAATTTAAATGAATTTATTTTCTCTTATTTTCTCTTTTTTGCCCAGAGACATGAAGAAAATATCTTGCCACGTAATGGGATATATATTACAAGTTTCAATATATTGGCGAAAATGAATCTTCCCAGTCATTTCCCTATTCCATACTTGAGCCACTTTTTCGATTGTGGGTTCTCGAACATGCGCACTCACATTTTGACTTCCATTGTTATGTGTTCTGCAAACATTACCCGAACTTCTGCGATATACAAATTTCCTTATGGATTGTCCCACCATTCCCTCTTCCGTGTTATGTGTTTTTCACTCAAAATGTCCTGAGACATACAATTTGACCCTCAAGCCCTCACCTCTAAAGGTTGTACCTTGTAACCCTATTTTGAAGCCCACCCAACCGCTTTCGATAATTAGACACTCCTTAATTTCTCTTTCCTGTCCCCGTGACCATCGTACTTCTTTCTTAATATGCAATTAGTAACCTTTCATGCTAACAACTCACCATGCAAGAACCGCCAACATTGTCCTTAACGAGTGAAACGATTGAGGAGATCTCCCATTAATATGCATTGAACCAAGATCTGTGAAGAGTTATATTATCCCTTCCGATTGTTCATCTCAAACACAGGTCGTCGCGTTGGCCCATTCATGAAATCTCCAATCCTTAATTGCTCATTGTCGTTGATCTGAATTATTTTCGGCATGAAATGAGAGCAGAGATATAATAAAGAAATGCACAGAGATATCACGGATATCCAATAATATAACAGAAATATATTAGAGATGAAACCATAAACATAGAGATACAATAATACATGATTTCTATTAATGAAATAAATGTACAAATACTGTAAAATTACAGAGTGAAAGACTTGCTAGAATGGTGGCAGCTTCTCTCTGAGAAGAGATGTGACGGATGCGCTGATTTGAAAGAATATGATTACAATGAGGCTCTGAAGGAATTTTTACAATAAACAGGAATGCCAAAAACCCTAGACAGCCAAAAACCTAACCCTAGGAGATGAAGCACCAAAAGTCATGTGGGCCCCATTTGGCTAACTTAGTACATCAACTTCCTCGGGTCGTAACTTTTGCATACGATCTTCGTTTTAGGTGCATGATAGCCCATTGGAAAGGTATCATCGAGGAGATTCATTGTAGGCATAATATAGAAGGAACTTTCATATTGCAATTAAATTTTACCAAAAAATATCGTATAGGGCCTCAAAACAGCTCCAGAAGTGAAAATTGCAAAAAATAGTAAATTACCAAAATATGGGTAGCCACCGATATCCACCTAGATCAATCCTCCCTCATTAGGAAGCCATTTTCTCCATTGCATTGAGTGCTCGATGGAGAGGAATAAGTGTTTGCTGAATCTGAATCTTGGTGAGCTGCTTGCCTTGCTGAAGACGTCGCGCTACTCAGTTTGTGGAAGTATTTCACAAGCCTGTTGAGGCTGAGGATGTTCAACAAGTAGAGCTACATGAGAGGAAAATGTGCATAAGGAATCTTTGTGCTTTTCTGCAGCCTTTTCGACCTGCTTCTGTTGGATAGAAGGTGCCTAGTGCGAGGCTGTAGGGGTTGTAGTGTCCTTTTGTTCCCCTTTTGAACAGATTGTGAAGAAGATGAATTTTGCAGTATGAGATACTACCTTGTGACACTTTTTAGGTGGAACGATAGTTGGAACTACCTATGGTATTCTATAGAGATGACCCCCCAAAGTAACAATGACACTACGGGGTCGAGACTCATAAACAAAATGGCGTCTCCACATATATGGTTGGCCCAAGAGAACATCACAGACATCCAGTGGGGCAACATCACATAATACCTCATCCTTGAAGGGTTGGATGTTGTATGACAATAGACACTATTGGATGACACAGAGATATCGTCCTTGGCGAAGCCACCCGATGTTGTATGGCTGCGGGTGTGGTTTTGTCGACAATCCCAACTGTTTGACGACCTCTGCTGAGATGAGGTTCTTCTGGCTTCCTCTATCAACAATAAAATGCCGTGAGGTCCCCTTCACCCACATATGTGAATGAAAAAGGAGCTCCCCCTCTTCAGGATCTGTTTCTTCTTTTGGTTGAATTTCTGCAGTCGTGACAATAGCCGTGGGGTCTGGGTCAATATTGAAAACATGTTTTCCCAAAAAACATCATTTAGGGCCTCAAAACGGCTCCGGAATTGAAAACTGCTAAAAATAGTAAATTACCAAAATTGCCAAAAAACTATTTTGAGCCAGTTGGAAAAAGTGGGTGGCCACCGATATCCACATGGATCAGTCGTACTCTCCATGTTTGCACTTCTATGTATGAAATTACTAGTCTTTAATGCTAACAACGCATCATGCAACAACCATCTAAATTGTCATTAATGAGCGAAAGTATCGAGGAGATCTCCCATTCAAATGCATTGGACCAAGATTTGCTCAGGGTTATATTATCCCTTCCAACTCTTCATTTCAAACATCATCTGGAGCAAACCAAAATTCTCGTAAACTTATGGCAGCAACTCGACAACACTTATGTGGAGATACAGTGAATATCTTCGGATGTGAGGACCAGAAATTCCAATGGTCTAGGGAATACTCTTACTATTCATCATGTTCCGCCCAGAACAAAGTGATTTGGACCTCTGGAATCGCTCATGCAGGATGTGCCCCTAAGGTTTTTGATTGTAAGGAGGTGGTCTCTTGGTGCACCAAAAAATATATTTCAAGCCAAATAATTATTCCACTGCGCGACCATTCTCCTGTTTCTTTGTCACCTCAAGTCTTCTACAAAATGTTAAGATTGTTGGAGCCAACATTGAACTTCAGAGGACAAGACTGTAAGTAGTTCCTAGAAAAACATGATAATGGGTTGGACCTCTTATCTAAGTTCCTCGAAAACTTGAAAATAGTTCTTGAAGATATCACAAAGTTGCAAGTCAGTTCCTTTAGAAATCCATTTCAGGAAATTGCTTGGCTGTTTACAAGAATAATGGGACATGCAACCACGACAAGCATTTCCCATATAGTTATTTATATTTTGTACTTCACAGTCAAGGAACAATTCGTTTTTTATTGGGGGAAGCTAATTTCCATTGAAATATGTTCCCAACTATCACGATCCAAAGAATCGAATAAATATTATATGTCATCCTACTTGATTCCCACAATAATGCATTGTTTTCCATTTCCAAAACTATCTCTGTCCAAGAAAATAAACCATGAATTCGACCCAAAAACATTTTGGTACTAGGCCTTTTGGAGGCACAAGGCCTCCCATTGTTTTAATGAGGTTTTTAATGACTTTGTCTCAATTTTCAAAGATTTATTGTTAGGAAAGGATGCTCCCCGGATGTCTGGCCAAGCAACCAAGTTTTTGGACAGGAAGGGGACACTTGAACGAAAGGAAAATTACAGTGTAATAATGATCTTTGGCTCCAAGGAAAATCCTGCTTTCCTTCCATGTCACATCACAAATAATATGTTTGTTACAGAAATAGCAAGGAAATACAACCATTGGTTGCATTTTTTCCATGGAAAGAGAAAAAAAGAGTTCATTCATCTGCCCTGAAAAGTTGGGAACTTTGTGTGCAGAAACGTCAACAAGATTGACAAATTCGTAGGCCATTTCAAGAACTTGAACCTAAAATATGTTGAAAGGATAAAAGGGTTCGACCCTAATGGGATTTTTCGAGAACATTTACTATCAATTGGCTTTAGCATCTCTTTTATCCATAGATGCCTGACCGAAGATAGATACAGTGACAAAAACACTCTTGCTTCTGAATATTGTGACGCAGATACATTGCAAAGCATAACTGAATTGTACAAACAACATGGAAAACGATCCAGTGAGAAGAGTGTCTAGTCCCCGACCAACACTCCCAAGAGAACGACATCATGAAGAATCGCTTCAATGGCCCACCCCAATAAGAAAGAGACCCAGAAATATTCAAACGAAGGAGGAGATAAGAACCCTCCTCGCGGAAAAATTGATAGTTCTCACAAGCTTCCCCTGACGAAGAAGAGAAAAACATTGTAGGGCAGGCGAAAGAACCCGAAATTGAAAGTGAGCACATGAAACTTGAAACTTTTGTGGATGCCCTATTGCACAAAGTTGATCCTCCCATGGATGCAATGCACCATAGTTCCACAATGGAAATAGCCAAGACCAAGATTTTTGATGAATATGAATCCTCCATATTCCAGAGCATTGTTTTTTACATCCAATCTAAAAATTCAATCATTGAAAAGAGAGATGTAACAAATAAGAAAGACAAATCTCATACAGATATTAAATTTAGGAAAATGCAGTCATTCCAAATCTTATGATTTCACCACACAACCGCTGATGCTCTTGATGATTCCATTGGAGGAATTGAAGTGGAGAATGTCAGACTAAACGACTGAATCAAATTGGAGGAGGATTTCATTGCTACCCTAGTGTTTTCTAGTCCTTTAGAAAAAAATGTGCTTGCTACCCCTGCAGCCAAGTTAAAAGGATCCTCCAGCCTCCTCACATCCTGTAGAGCCTTTGTAGAGAAGAACATCAAGAAAAGAATGCAACTAATTATTGAAGCCTGGGAAACATCACAAAATATATCTTTCTTTCGAAAGAGGGAAAATTATTTGCACGGACATTTGCAGATGAATTTTTAAAATGAAGGATGTTTCTTTGAACAGACGATGATCCCTTTTTCCAACCATGCCATCAACAACTTGGATCTAAAAATAAGGCAAGAGGATCTCCCCTCCCCAAATTGGTTCAAACAATTAAAAGCATGCTAGAAAAAGAAAGTTAAGAACTTGCAGCTCATTGTCGAATCATGTGAACAAGCCATATCAGAGAAAGAAGAATTATTCATAAACCTTACCCTAATAGACTTAGCCGGAAGTACCTACGAGGTTCAAGACCCAAACTTAATCCTCAAATCCTTGTCCTTGACCAAGCAATCCTTCGATGAACAACTTTATATTTTAAAGGGGTCACCTTTAGAAACTTTTTACGGCATCCTTGAATATGGTGAAGATGACGTCGAGAAATGGCTAGTGGACTATTCGATACACAATGAAGAAATTGAACAGGCTCTGCATAGTATTTCTATGGATCTAAGGAAATTAGAAAATGAGATTTTTGACATAGAAATCTGGGATGATATCAACATGGCCCCCATGAGAAGCTACATTGAATAATGGCTCCAATAGAGAATGGACAAGCTCGCCGACAAAGGGCAACAACCAGTTGGAACGATTCTAGTGCCCGTCAACAACAACAAAAAAAATGCATCGGCTTCATAGTAAGTCTATACTGATCACATATTTCTTTCTTTATCAATCCAATTATTCTACCTCTTTAAATAGAAATCTCTAACCAAAGACTCATAACTTCCAATTTCTTCTTTTCAGGTCTTCCTCTCTATCGTCGCACACTTCTTCTTTCTACAATACTATTTCTTGTACTTATTTTTTTTATGGTCTGTGGGAGCCCCAATCTCAGTCTATATGACAAAGACATTTAAATTTCCAGAAATATGGAACAGATTCCAAAAATATTTAACAAACATTATCAATTTTTGATAAATTTCAAAGAAAACTAATTTGGGAACAATTTTTGTGTGCTTCTTTCGGAATGCTAATTTTTTTTCCTTCAACTATACTGGATGTCAGGAAATTGTGTTTATTATATTTGAATTTTTAATGTGTGTAATTCCTGGTCCCTTTTTCTAGGAACCTTTATTTCAAGTCATTGATACATAAATTTTCTAAGTCCCATGTTTGAACTATACACACCCCAAGAAAAAACTGCCTCGTTCACATATTAACCTTGGGGGTCATCTACCAGCCCAATGTATTATGGCTGGCCTGTGACACACTTCCATGAGTCATCCTCTGAATGGATACCACCTGTACTTCAAGCTGCTTCCCACGTGTCTCTGCTCGGTCCCGCCATAACAGTGCATTTATTCCCATTCCAACCTGGCAGGGACTACGCTGCCATGCAACACTTGTTAGATAAGTCATTGTTTTGTCAAAACTTGTAATATTATTAGATAAGTCATTGTTTTTTCAAAATGTTGAAAGTATCGAAATATCCTGTTTTTTCTTTCTAAAAACTATATAAGGAGTTTTGAAATATAAAAATATAAAAAAAATCCGTAATATGATTTTGAAATGTTGCATTTATAATTATATTAGATGTTACTTCGCTTACAAGTTTTGTGAAATTAAACGATCGAGATATTTGTATTCAACCCGTGGATGTATGGAATATGGTTCCAATTGAACTTTCAAGTGTAACTTGTAAGGGACTTATGTACTAATTGTTTATCATCACTATTTTGTTTGGGAAGGGATACAATGTATTTAATTTTTCAAAACTTAAATTTACCAACAATTTGTATTAATAATAATAAAATACTTTATATTAATAATAATAAAATTGAATATATTAAGTAACATATAATTTTACTAAAACAATTAAGTATAAAATTCAAAAGTTCAAACAATAAAATTATTGAAGAATAACTTTGGTGTTCCACAATTTCTCCATAACTAAGTTGATACCATAATATCTTACCCATTGGTGGTACTGGTCCTTCGATTACGAACAAATTTTCACATTCAATGTCTATTTCATTAGCCTCCTCAACTAATGTCCAGGTTCCAACATCACATTCTTGTCTCCTCCAAAATTGTTATCCATAAATAATAAATAATTTAAAGCGTGGAAATAAATGTCCATAGTTATTTTAAATATAAAATTTATACTTAATTGCAATCATCCTCTACAAGGGTAATCTCAGAAAGAATTTTCATTTAGATATCAATATAAATGACATACTAGTTAACTCAAAAACCATAAAAGAAATTACTTATCTAAGATCCTCGTGCTACCTTTTATAATAGAAAATTTGCTCAAAATTATATTAGAGTATAATTGTTTTTACATCTTCTTGTCCATAACATGGTTCCAGTCAGTAAAACTAGACCGAAAATACCAAAATGTCATAAATAAACTGTTTATGAATATTCTTTCTTAAAAGTCTCAGTGGACAGATACTTCAAAACAAAAATCTAGATAAACCATAATACTAGATGAAAAGGTAAAATACCCGATCCTTTTACCCAGATCTATAAGTAAAATTCCAAAAATATTATAAGCAGACTCAAAATACTGGAATAAGAAAGATGTCAGAAAAGGATGAGATGATTTATGGGACCTGCAGTCCTATTTTCCCACTTGTAATATGCAATTTTTCCTTCAGGTTCATGAATAGCATGTTTAGATAGTTGATCTGTCTCCTTGTTAAATTCCCTAAATATATGTTGGAAGCTAATTTCTTGATTTTTTTTATTAATTCCTTTGTTCTATGCTTCCATCCTTCAATGGCGCTAACCTGTAGTCTTCCTCTATTGTTTATCCATTCTATAACTACCTTTGAGTCTCCAGGAGCCTGAAGTTTTTGTAGGGACAAATGTGTAGCTAGTGTGAGAGTTTCCCAAACTCCCAATAGTTATGCATTTGTATTGGTTCCTTCCCCGCCGTTGAAAAACCATCTATAAACTGATGAATATGGAGTTTTGATAACACCCCCGACTCCACACTGCTTTCCACCTGAATGTGCTACCCCATCAAAACATGAAATAGAAAAACCCACATGATGAGTAATCAAACAAGATCTTAATGGGATACATTTTTGAGTTGTTGGATGACTGTTGAGAGATCCGAGAGTCTTGATAACGACAGAGAGAACTGATGGAGAAGCATTCTTGAAGATTTCTTTGTTTCTCTCTATCCAAATAAACCAACAAGTAAAAGGGCTACAAGAGTAGAGGAGACAACTTTTTCCTCTGTCAAAGAAGTAAAACAATAAGATAGTGTAATCCCTTCCTAATTTTTTTTAAGCTTTTGAATGGTTTTTATTCTTTCCCAGACTAGTTTGGTGAATGTGAACTGAATGAAGAGGTGGTTAATTGTCGACATGTTTTACAGGAAGAGTGTACTTTTCATTGATGGAAAGAACAACAACGATGAAGACGAGCAATATCATAAGAGATAGCGCTTTCCAGAAGTGAAGACGAGGTCCAAGAGACAGATTCGCAGGAGGAGAAAAGGTCGAGACCTTTGAACACTTAGAAAACCTTCTAAGTCAGAGAGATCAAAAGCTCAGGAGAGAGGGTGACAGTGACCATTGGATCACAACATAGAGGACCAACAACCGTCTGATCGAAACAAGGTGCACTAGCCTTAACGCTTTGCGCACACAGGAGAGAGGACTTACCAAAGTTCTGAAATAGTTGAAGTAATTTAAGATCGTTCATCACTAGGAGGAGAATCTAGTTCATTGATCATCAAGATATAGGTGTCAGTAGACCCTGAGTTTAGAAGGGAGAAAAGTTTGAGATATGAAATCCCCGAAGTCCGGAGAGCCGGAGTAAATTTCAACCGTCATATCCAGAGGGATACGTGGCAATGGATCTTGAGCTCTGAAGAAATCTCACTTCAAGAATTTCCATTTGAGAATTGAAATTCCTGAAGCTCGGAGAGCTGGAGTAAATTTCAACCGTCAGATCTAGAGGGATACATGGCAACAGATCATGAAATCCAGAGAAATCACTTCAAGAGTTTTCCGTTGAGATATGAAACTCCCGAAGCCTAGAGAGCCGAAGTAAATCTCGATCGTCCGATCATCCGAAATAGATCTCAGTCATCAGATCATCCAGAGTAAATCTCAAGCGTCGGATCATCTAAAGTGGATTTGGGCTGTCTGATCCAGAAGAGATGTGGCGTAAATCTGTAGATTTTGGGTAAAGGCCCAAAGTAAGCCTCAACCATTCGATTCAAGGGGACACGTGTCATTAGATCATGGACTCCGAGAGTAAGAGAGTGTAGAGGAGTTGAATCTCTAGAAGGCCAAAGTCCCAAAGTGAACGAGGACCGTTGATTTGAGGAGGAAACATGGAAAGAATCTGTGGACTCTGACTAAAATCATTATGGGAGAGCGTGAAGGTTGAGAATTGAAATCGTCGAAGCCCGGAGTAGTGAAGCAGATATCGACCATTGATTGAGAAAGGGGACACATGACCGTTGATCTAGTTGAGAGGTAAAATCCCTGAAGTAGAGGCAGAGCCATCGATTGAGAAGGATAGGTGTCCATAGATCATCAACTCTAGAAGATTGACGTACAGAGGAAAGTAGGGTTTGAGATTTAAAACTCCCGAAGCCCGTATCACGAAATAAGTTGTAGTCATTGATTTGGAAGGGAGATACGTGTTAACAGATCATGGAGATATGGGATCATACGTGGAAGGATGCAGATAACAGTCGTTGATTGAGAGGCATCGCCAAGGGATTGGAGATCAATGGTCGTGCTCAATTGCAGGGTCAAAACATGCTATGGTCTTAATTTTTCTTGAGCGGGCCGCAATCAAAACCACAGTATCACCAAAGACATACGTGGAGCTCTGTAGTGAATTGTAGGGAGAAAAGCGTGTTTCCCTCAAACCGCCTTTGGTCATGCCTGCAATCGCATTGTCACGTGATAAAATCACCCAAGGTCACATCAGCGGAAGATAAGGGAAGGAGATAGCGCTTTTAGGATCCACATCGGAGGTTACACATTGAAAAGTCAAAAAGGCTTCTGCTTGTATATTCCAATGACGTTGATCAAACAGAATCTGATCAAAGGGTTGTTGTTTCACTTCATGGTTTCTTGATCAGTTACGATTAAGTTACACTACCTGAATCATTATTCCTGAGCATTGGAATCATGATTCCTGAGCGTTTTTTAGATTCTTGACTTGAGCGTTGGAGATGCGGAGTGTAACGGATGATGAGAGCAGGAATAAAAGTAAAATGTCGTGATAGAGAGAGGTTGTTGTTTCTTTGTAAATAAAGTTGGATAGTTATTCATGCATGTAGAAGTCAGCCAAGTGTATGTGCGAAAGTGCAGAGGGGAGGCATAGCGCATAGAATGGACATGGCGCACAGAGCATAAAACACAGAAGAACAGAAAGAATAAGAAGATGCGAGAAGGAAGACACCGATGCAGGAATAGCAGAGCAGTGTAGTAGAACAGTGATGAGACTGGTAAGCCATTGATAAATATGTATCACTATAATAAATTTTAGCAAGCAAAGATTTATATCTCAAGATGGTAGGGTGGTTCTAGGGAGGACTGTCGTCCTCAGAGTTTCAAGTGGATGCTTGAACATAGGGAGTTGTATCTTCCATCTAGTTGTAGCCAGAAAAACCAAGGTGGTAGGGTGGTGCAAGGGAGAACCATTGTTCTCTGTTATACAAGTTGGTGCCTATGTGACTAGAAGTTGGTGCTTCCATCCAGTTGGTGTTGGAACACTCACAGAGTTGGTGCTTCCTTCTAGTGGGTGGTAGAGAAATCAGAGAGTTGGTGCTCTCAGCAAGTTGCAGCTTGTTAAAGAAGAGGTTTTAGCCTCATTTTGAGTTGGTTCTCAAAGAAAGATGATGTACAGAACTTAAAAGACTACCTATCATTCAAAGAAGAAGAGGTTTTCTCCCTTTATGGGTTTCCTTGTGAATATATGTCTCTTTGTATATCATATGTTTGATTGATGTTTGTTATTTATGCTGCTCATGTCTTGCACAATCTTGATGATCACTTGGAGATGGTTAATAATATTTTAATAGGCATAAAATTGTCTAAGCATAGTAACAATTGATTCACCCCCTCTCTCAGTTGTCTTAGTAATTCCAACATTTCGTATCAGAGTGGGTTCATTTTATTTAAAGGTAGATCAGTAAGCTTAAACATGACAAGCCATGAAGGAACTTCAACCAATAAGACTCCTATGTTTGATGGAACAAATCTTGCCTTCTGGAAGGTTAGAATGAGAACATACATCATGGCCTTAGGTGCTGATGTTTGGGAGGTTGTAGAGACTGGATATACAAAACCTGTTGTGTTAGCTTCCAAAGATGATAAGTTAGAATTTAGCTTCAATGCAAAGGCAATGAATGCTATCTTGAGTGGGCTTGCTGAAGCTGAATTTGTAAAGGTCATGCAACTTGAATCTGCCAAAGAAATGCGGGATAAACTTATTAGTAGTTATGAAGGAGATGAGAAAGTAAAAGATGCCAAACTTTAGACACATAGATTGAAATTTGAACAACTAAAGAAGAATGAGGATGAAACAATTATTAAATATTTTTTAAGAGTTGAGGATCTTGTGAATTCCATGAAGGGTCTTGGCGAGAAGATTGAAGACACATTTTTAGTTCAAAATATTTTAAGATCTCTACCTGATAGATTTAATCCAAACATTTCTACAATAGAAGAACTGAATGATCTTAAAAATTTGTCTATTGATCAACTCGTACAAACTCTAACTACTTATTAAATGAGGATTAGAAAAGATAAATCCACCACTAGAGAAGCATATTTTAAATCAGACAAGAATACCGATTCAGAATTAGATGATATTGATGCAAAATTTGTGAGAAGGTTAAATAAAGGATCAGAAAAATACCAAGGCAAGCTACCCTTCAAATGTTTTAACTCTGGAAAGATAGGTCACTTTTCACCTAAGTGTCCACACAATATGAAGGACCATAACTTGGAAGGTGAAGAGAATTACAAATCCAAGATATTTGGTAAAAAGAAAAGTTTATGTGTAAACAATGATGACTCTTTAGAAGACACAAATAGTGACTTTTCCTATGAAGATAAAGTTAATGACTTTATGCTTATGGCCAAAGAGGATTATGATAATAAAATAATAGGAAGTGATAATGATGAATAATTTGTGGTTGATATGGAAGGTGAACTAATCAGTTCTTTAGAAGAGATTGATGTACTCAAACTTAAGAAGAGAAAACAAAAACAATTGTTGATACAGTTTGAAAAGAATCGTAAAAAACCCAATGAAGACTTTGCCCTGCTAAAAGTGGAGTTAGAAGAGGAAAATAAAATAGAGGACACTATGAAACAATAGTTATCAGAGAAGAAGGCAAGATGTGAATCCTTGGAAGAAGAGGTAGTAAAAACTAGAAAAGATATGGAGAAGTTTAAAGCATTGTATCTCCAAAATCTTCCAAGCATTAAAGCCTCAACATAACTAAATGACATTCTGAGAAAACAAAGATCTCCTTTGTTGAATACTGGTTTAGGCTATGTAATTGGTTCAAGCAACAAACAAACAGAAAGAAAAGAGCCAATAAAGATGATCAAGTTCCAAGTCAGCAAACAATCAGACCATGTGAGTAATCTGCCACCAAAATCTAATAAAGACAAGATGATCCTTGAAAAAATAAAAGATATTAGAAGATGGAGAAACAAATACCAAGAAGAAGGCCATCCTTCAGGTACCAAAATTTCTTCCATGGTTACTGTTTTTACTGCTCTAATTTTGGTCATAAGATTGCAAATTGTCAAATTAAGTTTAGAGACATGCAATTGAGGAGATCAAGAAATAAACAATCTTTGCAACATAGAACTAAACATCCAATGAGTAGACAAAGTTGCACCAATCACTTTGACCTATTGAACAATGAGCTCAAGTTTTATAATTGTCATAACTTCGACCACAAAGATGCAAAATGCCATCTGAAGAATTACAAAGTAGATCCAAGGATAAAACCCTTAGCTAGAAATTCCATCACATGGAAAAAGAAATAGAGTGATAAATGTGGTCTAGTACTTTCATCTCAAAGACAAAAGAACCCCTGGTATATTGACAGTGGATGTTCCAAACACATGACTGGAGACAAAAGTAAGTTTTTGTCTCTAATTGAAAGAAAATCAAGAAATGTAACCTTTGGAAATGATGCACTTGGAAAAATCAAAGGTAAAGGAATGGTAAGTCTATGTAATGGCAAAGGGAAAGCTCAAGATCTAATGTTTGTACATGGTCTGAAACATAATCTTCTTAGTGTCAGCAAGTTCGTGACAGAGGATGTAAATTTGTTTTCACTTTTAAATATTGTAAAATACAATTTGTGAATTCAGGACAGTTGATTGCAAAAGGCATAAGAACATAAAACAATGTCTATGTTTTGAAAGAAGAAAAAGAAGAATGTCACTTAAGCAAGTATGATGAAAGCTGGTTACAACATATGAGACTTGGACACCTAAATTTGTATCATCTAATCAAACTTAGAAATAGTGGGGCCGTAAAATATCTTCCAAAAATATCAAAGCCATATGATTCTGTATGCAAAGCCTACCAAATAGGAAATCTCACTCAGACACAGTTTAAATATAAGAACTTTGCATCAATAGAGAAACCTATTCAATTAGTACATATGGATTTATGTGGACCATCAAGGAAGGAAGGTACAGGAAAATAAAATTACTTCATGTTGATTATTGATGATTATTCTAGACTTACATGGGTTGCCTTTCTGAAAGAAAAATCTGAAGCATTTGAAAAATTCAAAGTGTTTAAGGCTCTGAATGAGAATCAAAGAGGAAAAAGATTGAAGGCAGTAAGGTCTTATAGAGGAGGAGAGTTTAGTTCAAGGGACTTCAAAGAGTTTTGTGATAAACATGGGATAAAAAGAGAGTATACTATTCCAAGGACTCCACAAAAAAATGGAGTAGTTGAGAGACAAAATAGATCAGTTCAAAAGATGGCAAGATCAATAATGAATGAAAGGAATATTGCTCAGAAATATTGGTTAGAAGCAATTCATGCAGCTGTACATATTCTTAACAAAGCTCATCTCAGGCCACAAAGTGACAAGACTCCTTATGAACTATGGTTTGGAATACTTGCTTCAATCAAGCATTTTAAAGTCTTTGGGAGTAAGTGTTATATCAAGAACAATGATGAAAATCTTGGAAAATATGATGACAGGGATGATGAAGGTATCTTCTTAGGGTATGCTACAAACAATAAATGATACATATGCTATAATAAGAGGCTTCATAAATTGGTTGATTGTATTGACATAAAATTTGATGAAGAAATACCGGTACGAGATGTAAGAAGTGTTGAATCAACAACATAGGATATAGTTTAAGTTGAATATGAATAGGTCCAATAATCAGAAAGAGAAGACTTTGAGTCAGATGACGATAAAAATACTCAGGCAGACTCAAATAAGAAAACAACATCAAATCCTCCCTCCAGAATTACTCAAAAGAATCAACCTGCAAGTCATATAATTGGTGAGAAAGACAAAGGTGTACAAACCAGGAGAAGGATAATCAAAGACACTGAGAAATCACATATAGCCTTCATATCCATGGTGGAACCCAATAACTTTAATGAAGCCAATAAATATGTAAATTGGTTAAAATCAATGAATGAGGAACTAGATCAAATTGAGAAGAACAATACTTGGGAGCTTGTTCCTAGACCTACAGATAAGAATGTAATGGGCACCAAATGGGTGCTTAAGAATGAAATGAATGACCAAGGACAATTTGTTAGGAATAAAGCCAGATTGGTCTATAAGGGATATGCACAAGTTAAAGGACATGATTTTGATGAAACCTTTGCACCAGTGGCAAGATTGCAAGCCATAAGAATATTTCTTGCCTATGCATGTCATAAGAAATTTAAAGTATATCAGATGGATGTTAAGTCAACATTTCTTAATGGAGATCTAGAAGAAGATGTGTATGTGGAGAAACCTGAAGGATTTTCACTGACAGATAATCCTGACTATGTATGTAATTTGAAAAAGGCATTATATGGACTAAAACAGGCACCACGAGCCTGGTATTATAGACTGGACAAATTTCTACAGGAAAAAGGGTTCAAGAAAGGTATTGTTGACAATAATCTATACATTAAGTTTGAAGGTGATGATTTATTAGTTGTTTTAGTGTATGTAGATGACATTATTTTTGGATGTACCAATGACCCTTTAGTTCAGTGGTTTTCTAATTCTATGCAAACTGAGTTTGAGATGTCCTTGATAGAAGATCTGTCATATTTTCTTGGTTTAAAAATCAATTAGAGTTCTGCAGGGCTATCTATATCTCAAGAAAGTATTTGAAAGAGATGTTGAAGAAGTTTCCGATGGAGGATTCCTCTTCTGTTAGTACACATGTGGTGGTTGGTTGGAAGCTCAGTAAAGATGATATTTCACCTGATGTTGATCAAAGAACATATCGATCAATGATAGGCAGTCTTATGTACATCACAACATCCCATCCTGATATAATGCAAGCTATTGGAATGGTAGGTCGTTATCAGTCTGCTCCTAAACAAAGTCATTTAGAAATTGTCAAAAGGATATTTAAATATTTGAAGGGTACAATGACTTATGGTCTCTGGTATCCTAGAAATCAAAATTTTCAATTAACTGCATATTCAGATGTTGATTGGGAAAACTGTTTGGATGAGAGAAAGAGCACCAGTGGAGGTGCATTCTTCTTAGGTGATTCGTTAGTAGCAAGGCTTAGTAAGAAGTAGGGATCTATTTCAATATCAACTATAGAGGCAGAGTACATTGTTGTTGCTACTTCCTGCACTTAGATATTATGGATGATACAAACTCTTGTAGATTTGAAGGTAACTTATACTGATCCCATTCCACTTCATTGTGATAACACCACTGCCATTAGTGTCTTGAAGAATCCTGTTATCCATTCAAAGACTAAGAATATACCAATAAAGTATCATTTTCTCAAAGATAAGGTTACAAACATAGTTGTTTAGCTTAATTGTATTCCTTCCACGGAATAGATAGTTGATATCTTCACTAAAACACTTGCAAAATATCAGTTTGAGTATCTACACCAGAAGTTGGGCATGACCCTGTTATCAAGTTAAAACAATCTATCTAATCAGGGGGAGATTTCTCATTGTATCTCTGTTCAGGGGGAGAACAGAGTCACACTCAGTTTTCTTTGACATTGATGTCAAAGGGGGTGAAAAGGTGTGGTCTAGATGCTACATTTGGAGGTCTAAGCAGAATAGTGCAACCTTTCATGGTTTCCATCAATACCAAAGGGGGATATTGTTGGAAATTTTTACAGGAAGAGTGTGTATTAAGAACCAAATATCAATATAGCATAGAAAATCCTCAGAAAAAGTACTCAATGCCTTGAAAAAGAGAGAATTTCAGATAATAAGCCTCTTCGAGGGGGCAACCTCCTTTTACCCCACTTAAATGTTCAAGTACAATATGAATCAAAATGAAAATGTCTCCTTGGTATATATAGGAGACTAGGAGGTATAATTACAACTAATGGCCTAAAGCTGACATAAATAAAATAACATTACTAATATAATATGCCCCAATTAAGGGGTAATGAACCAATATTAGGGCTTAACATGCCCCTCCCCTTGAGACAAGTGTTGTCCGCAACGCTTGAGTAACTCTGGATGCTTCTATATAAAAGAATCATCTTCCCAAGTGGAATCTTCAGCCGATAGTTTCCTCCATTTAATGAGATACTCTGAAATGGATCTATTCCTCAGTTGGCGAATTCTTGTGTCAGTGATGGCTTCAGGCTCCAATATGAAGCATGCCTATAACCTTCTTTAAGCATGAAACATGGAAAACATGGAAAACTGGGTGTACTCATGAATATGCAGGCAACTCCAATTTGTATGCCATAGTACCAATCTTTTGCAACACCTTATAAGGGCCATAGTACTTTGGTGATAATTTATTATCCTTCTTGGCTTGCTTGAGGGACATCTGTTTGTATGGTTGTAGTCTTAAAAATACCCAATCCCCTACTTCAAAACTTCTTTCA
>JASDQU010241167.1:34490-88374 GCA_032191745.1 Picea mariana | reverse complement strand
GCTCCTTGTATCCTCATAGTGTGCTATCATTTCTTCCGTGAAAATTGTCCAAGTGACGAGTAATTTGAGAGAACAAAGCCATTGATACCATACAAATTGATTAGGTTCTAAATATAAAGAAGCAATTCATACCTTTTGTGTATGTGGCAAATTATGGAGATCAAAGAATTGCTCCATCTGAAGTATCCATGTGATTGGGTCCTTGCCATCAAACTTCCTCATATCAATCTTAGGAACGTGGTTGGTCTTCAAACCAAAGTTGGAGTTTCTCCATTCTTGATTCACCTTCCTTGTGTCCTCATCATGAATTTCATGGGATGCATTTTCACTTTCAGGTGTCTTCTCTGTTACAAATTTTTTTAGTACTTCCATGATCTCCCCTTTTAAACCATCTATCTTAGTATCCAACTTAGCTTCCATCGAATCCATCTTGGTATCCAACTTAGCTTCCATTGAATCCATCTTATTTTGCAGTTCATTTATGTCCCTACACATTTCTTCACCTTCATCAAGAGTCCAAGTAGGATTTTCTGGAGGCTTATTTGGTGTAGAAGTTCCCTTTTTGGGTGGCATGTTGGCCAAGTATCACTTTTGAGCCTTGATTTTGAGGTGGTTCTGCTAGACAATATTTCTTTTGTTGTATCTCCCAACTTTCGGCCCTTCTAGGTATGATACTTTCTCTTATGTATTTCTCTGATATTTCTTCTCTGCAATGCTACAGGTCTGATCAAAATTGGATGTGCCAAGTGGAATTTATGTTAACTTCCCCACAAATTGCTGATTTTTGGAATTTCCAAGAGATCTCACTTGTATAGTGTGACCCGCACAAACTAATTGATATTAAATTTTGAAAATCGCACCCGAAATACTATAGATTGTCCATGATCCAATGCAACCAATCCCATGCAATTTGGATACTATAGGAAGAAGTTATGATTTCTTTACCTGGAACACCTTCTTGAGACTAGTCAATAGGACTAGTCAGATACCCTATCTTACACAGGGTGTATCTAAAAATTTAAGATGACCCAGAATATGAAATTTTTACCACAGATACCTTACTAATTTATATAAATATCCTCTGGAGCTCAGGGTCTGAAACATTACAAAAAACATTTTATAGCGAAAATTCCGTAATGACTCAGTTCAAGACGATTCCATAACGCTATCTTGTACAGGTTGTATCTCCGAAAGTATAAGGCCTTAGGATCTGAATTTTGTGCCCAACATACCTTGATCCGTCTAGTAAATATCCTCCAAGCCGTTCCTTCTGAAACATTGTAGAAAAAAATTATAGTGAAAATTCTAAGGTGTCTCAGATGTAGCAGCCAAACCCCAAGACCTTGAGCTCTGATACCATATGTTAAGAACCAAATATCAATATAGCATAGAAAATCCTCAGAAAAAGTAATCAACACCTTGAAAAAGAGAGAATTTCAGATAATAAGCCTCTTCGAGGGGGAAACCTCCTTTTACCTCACTTAAATGTTCAAGTACAAGATGATTCAAAATGAAAATGTCTCCTTGGTATATATAGGAGACTAGGAGGTATAATTACAACTAATGGCCTAAAGCTGACATAAATAAAATAAAATTACTAATCTAATATGACCCAATTAAGGGGTAATGAGAAAATATTAGGGATTAACAGTGTGCTTGTCATTTATGGAAAGAACAACAACGATGAAGATGAGCAAGATCAAAAGAGATAGCGCTTTCTAGAAGTGCAGATGACATCCAAGAGACAAACTCACAGGAGGAGCAAAGTTTGAGACCTTTGAACACTTAGAAAACCTTATAAGAGATCAGAAGCTTAGGAGAGAGGGTGACAGTGACCGTTGGATCACAGCATAGAGGACCAACAACCGTCTGATCGAAACAATGTGCACAAGCCTTAACACTTTGCACACTCAGGAGAGAGGACTTACCAAAGTTTTGAAACACCCGAAGTAATTTGAGACCGTTCATCACTAGGAGGAGAATCTAGTTTGTTGATCATTAGGAGATACATGTCAGCAGACCGTGAGTTCAAGTGGGAGCAAAGTTTAAGATTTCAAATCCCCGAAGTCTGGAGAGACGAATATCCAGAGTAAATTTCAACTTTCAGATACAGAGGGATATGTGGCGATGGATCGTGAACTCCGAAGAAATCTCACTTCCATAATTTCCAGTTGAGAATTAAAATTCCTGAAGCTTGGAGAGCCAAAGAGCCAGAGTAAATTTCAGTCGTCAGATCTAGAGGGATATGTAGCGACAGATCGTGAACTCCAGAGAAATCACTTCGATAGTTTTAAGTTGAGATATAAAATTCCCGAATACCAGAGAGCCAAAGTAAATCTCGATCGTTTGATCATCCGAAATAGATCTCAGTCATCAGATTGTACGTAGTAAATATCAAGCATCGAATCGTACGAAGTAGATCTGGGTCATCTGATCCGGAAGAGACGTGGCGTAAATCTGTGGATTTCAGGTAAAGGCTCAAAGTAAGCCTCAACCATCCAATTCAAGGGGACATGCATTGTTAGATCGTGGACTTCGGGTGAAATGCTCCAGGAGCAAGTGAGTGTATAGGAGTTGAATCTCCCAAAGGCCGAAGTCCTGAAGTGAATGAGGACCATTGATTTGAGGAGGACACGTGGAAGGAATCTGTGGAATCCTACTAAAAGCGTTTTGGGAGAGCATGAAGGTTGAGAATTGAAATCGCCGAAGCTCAGAGTAGCGAAGCAGATCTCGACCATTGATCGAGAAAGGAGACATAGGACCGTTGATCTAGTTGAGAGGTAAAATCCCTAAAGTAGAGGCAGAGCCGTCGATTGAGAAGGACAGGTGTGCATGGATCATCAAATCCGGAAGATTGGCATATGAAGGAAAGCAGGGTTTGAGAGTTTAAACTCCCGAAGCCCGAATCACAAAATAAGTCGTAGCTGTTGATTTGGAAGGGAGCTATGTGTCAACAGATCGTGGAGATCTAGGATTGCACATGGAAGGAGGAAGGAGGCAGATAACAACCATTGATTGAGAGGCATCACCAAGGTATTGGAGATCAACGGTCGTGCTCAATTGCAGGGTCAAAACATGCTCGGGTCTTAATTTTTCTTGAGCGGGATGCAATAAAAACCATGGTATGGCCAAAGGCATACATGGAGCTTTGTAGTGAATTGCAAGGCGAAAAGGGGGTTTCCCTCAAACCTCCTTTGGTTGTGCCCGCAATCGTGTGGTCACATGATAACATCGCCCAAGGTCACATTAGTAGAAGATAAGGGAAGGAGCTATCACTATTAGGCTCCACATCAAAGGTTACGCATTTAGAATTCAAAAAGGCCTCTACATGTATAATCCAATGACAATGATCAAACATAATCTAATTGAAGGGTTTTTGTTTCACTTCATGGTTTCTTGATCAGTTACAATTTAGTTACACTAACTGAATCATTGTTCCTGAGCATTGGAATCATGATTCCTGAGTGTTTTTTAGATTCCTGACTTGAGCTTTAGAGATGCAGAGTGTAACAGAAAGCGCAAGAACATGCGAGTAGGAAGACACTGATGCAGGCAGAGCAGAGAAGTGTATAAGAAAAATGATGAGACTAGTAAGCCATTCATAAATATTGTATCACTGTAATAAATTTTAGAAAGCAAAGATTTATATCTCAGGGTCGTAAGGTGGTGCTAGGGAGGATTGTTGTCCTAAGAGTTTCAAGTGGGTGCTTGAACATAGGGAGTTGTAGCTTCCATCTGGTTGTAGCCAGAAAAACCAGGGTGGTGCAAGGGAGAACCATTGTTCTTTGTTATACAAGTTGGTGTCTGTGTGACTGGAAGTTGGTGCTTCCATCCAGTTGGTGCTGGAACACTCAAGGAGTTGGTGCTTCCTTCTAGTGGGTCCTAGAGAAACTAGAGAGTTGGTGCTCTCATCAAGTTGCATCTTGTTAAAGAACAGGTCGTATCCTCATTTTAGTTGGTGCTCAAAGAAATATGATGTACATAACTTAAAATATTTCCTATCATTCGAAGAAGAAGAGGTTTTTTCCCTTTATGGGTTTCCTCGTGAATATATGTCTCTGTGTATATCATATGTTTGATTGATGTTTGTTATTTCTGTTGCTCATGTCTTGCATAATCTTGATGATCACTTGGAGAAGTTTAATTATATTTTACTAGGCATAAAATTGTTTAAGCACAGTAACAAATGATTCACTCCCCCATCTCAGTTGTCTTATAAAATTCCCGAATACCAGAGAGCCAAAGTATTTTGGTTTGCACAAAATACAAAGGCTTGGGCCCTCCCAACCTTTTTGTTGAAGGATATCCCAGGTTAATATTTTTTTTTCTGCTACCAACCATATAAATAACTCGATCTTGAGTTGTAAGTCCCATTTCCAAATATTATACCTCCATCCACCATAACTCAGGAACCTATTTGTAGATATGAGAGCCATGTAAGAATTTTTAACCGTAAGAGACCTAGAAGTATCACCCCCAGTCCACATCAGTTCATCTTTTATATCCTGTATAGAGGCTACTACACCAATAAGAGCTATTCGAAAATGATCCCATTCAAATGCCAACTCACCTGTAATACCCAACTTGCCTCTACAGATCCAACTTTTTGTGTGGGGGAAATTATCCAAGTGTCCTTTCACTTGGGTGAGGAATGTGATGTGTTTTCACCTTAAATGTGTGATAAGAGCATGCAAGAGAAAGGATCTGTCTCCCAGTTCTAAGATTTTATCTCTACCGATAGAAATAAGGTGGCATGATCTGGGTATCCAACTAATCCAATGAGGGATAAAGTGGACTGACTTAATAATACTATTCCAGATCCTTGATGCTGCAATCTATTTGAAGGAGGCCGATCTGAATCAATTGATGGTAGTTGTATTTGGTAGATATTTATCCTTGATAACATTGTGCCAAATTCCATCCCGAGTTAGAACTCGATAGAGTGTGTTAGCAGTCAAAGCAATGTTGAAATGAATTAATTTGTGGAAACCCCATCCACCACACTTCTTTGGTTTAGATAGTGAGTCCCACTTGCAAAGATGAAAATTTTTAGTTTCACTGTTACCTCTCCAAAGAAAATTAAATATAATTTTCCATATCTTGTTTAAAACAGAGCATGAAATGGTCTCCAAAGACATCCAATAAATTGATTGTCTCTCCAATACTGATTTTATTAAAATATAACGACCACCCAAGGGTAACCATCTATTGCATCACATTCCAATTCATTTTTCCATCTTGGCCAACAACCAACTCCATTTATCTGCCCTGTACACCACAATATTTAGATAACATCCCAGATATTTAAAGCCTATAGCTAGATCTATAAATGTATAAGGGAGAAAAGACTTGAAAGGGGTTAGGTCCACTTCAAATAATCCTTCAAAAAGCACAGTTGTTTTGGAATCATTAACCTGAAGACCCGAAGCTTTACAGAACAATTTGATGAGTTTGTCAATTTCCAGCCATTCTTGTAGAGTTGCATTGGTCATGATTAATACATCATCCATGAAGAATAAGTGGATTATTTTAATCATTCTAGACACCTTAATACATGCTAGTTTTCCTTCCCCTTTTCTTTATTTTAATAAAAGGCTGAGGCATTCCATAACCAGAATAAATAATAAATGGGATAAGGGACATCCTTGGCGTAAACCTCTGCCACTCCTGAAAAAATATGCAAACTCTCCATTTAGTAACACAAAAAAATATGAAGAAAAAAAAAACTCATAATCCACTTGGTCATCTGGATACCAAATCACACTTGTAATAAAATCATCCTTAAAAAATCCCAATCTATACAATCGTATGCTTTTCGTAGATCCAATTTCAGAACAAGAGAATTTAATTTATTTTTTTATTTTTTTTGCTATTGAGACACTCATGTGTTGTTCCAATAACATCTTGTATCTTCCTACCTTTCAAAAGTCCCAACTATTTTGTTGAGAGTGATTTGGAAAGGATAGGTTTTATCCGATTAACAATGATTTTTGAGACTAATTTGTAGCAGAGGTTACATAATGAAATAGGCCGAAAATCCCCAAAGGTAGTTGGCTTGTTTGCTTTTGGTATAAGGGCTAGGAAAGTAGAATTTAAGCTCCCAACAATAAATCCTTTCAGTCTCAACTCCTCAACCATCTCTAGGAGATCCTCCCCTACCAAATCAAAAATGTGAGTGAAAAACTCAATAGTCCAGCCATCAGGCCCTAGACTTTTACCTTTTTTGAAAAGAGATAATACTTCTTTTAATTCATGCAAATTAATTGGACCATGAAGTGATCTTACCTCTTCATCACTAACCAGCCTAGAAAAAAGATCAGTGACTTTGAATTTCTCAAAATTGGTAGGATGACTCGTTTCCTTGAATTATTTTTTGAATTAATTTACAACCTCCTCTTTTAATTCTCCCTACCCCGTGTGCATATACCCATTATCATTTTTGATATCCCAAACATGTTTTCGATTCCTACTGTGGTTGGCGTAATGGTGAAAAAAATTAGTGTTTTGGTCACCACTTTGTATCCAAATCTCCCTGTTGCGTTGTCTCCATTGTTCTCCATTTTCTTTTAATAGTTTATTTCTTTCTTGTTCCATATTACAAAGGTGATTTTCCGCTACAGGATGTGATGCATCTCCCACCATATTCACAATTGTATATTTTATTTCAGTCTCTAACATCTCCATATGTAACATATTATTGCTAATTCTTTCCTTTACCCATAACTTAGTGTGTGTCTTTAAATCCTTTAATTTCCAGAAAATTTTGCGTTGTCTACCTTCTTTGGATCCTTCCAAACCTTATGTACAAGGGCATTGTATTCCTTTTCAAGCAACCATTGAGAGTTTAATTTGAAAGGATATGAATTGTATAAAGGAGGAATCTCCAACTACAATAAAACAAGGGCATACTCTGATATAAACGGAAACTCCACCCAGGACCTATAGAGGCAAACACTTGTTAATAAATATTCAGATATATAACATCTATTTAGTCTCTTGGCGATAGCATTAGTACCGGTTCATCCATTCCTCCAGGTAGGGACAATATTTTTTGGCTGGATATCTATTAAATTCTTGGATTGAAATAAATCTTTGAAAAACCCAACCAATGACCCAACTTGTGAGGATCCTCCCCAGACCTCATCAGATGAGATGGTTATATTCAAATTGCCAGCAATGACCATATTTCTATATGACAATAGACCATTGTCTGCCACTAAATTCTAAAAATGGGCCATATATATTGACTAAAGTGATCTCCCTCTTGCTAGCAATACATCTACCTGTCAACAAAACACCACCATAGGAAAGGTGAGGAACCAAATCATAAATGTTTGGGTCCCAAGTGACTAATAAACCTCTATAAGTACCAACCGAATTTACAGCACAAGAAACCCAAGAAGGTCGGAAGCAGTTCATGAAATCTATGGCTTTTTGTTCATGCACTAAGGTTTCCAGTAAAAAAATAATTTTCGGATGGGTTCTATCCAAAAGACGACAAAGATGGGCGGATTTGAGGGTTCCCCTGACCCCTCTAAGATTTAAGGAGAGTAATAAAATTACTTTTCCCTCGCTAGGGATTTCATTTCTCTAAGTTCCCCATAGTCAGTGGTAGAGGGAACAATGTCGATAGGCAGTGTGACCCTCGTGCTACCTAAAAAAACATGAATCAAAGTGTGTATACAATTGCTAAGACCTCAAGAAACATATAATATTTTAGTCGAGTGACTTAACCAATATGATGAAACACTAGTGCATAACACGATTACAACACTTAAAAATATACAAGGATATCAAACAAATTAATCCTCATGATCTCATGTTTAAACTAGTCCTGTAAGTCCCATGGACTTGGTGGAGGGATTGGAAGTGGGAAAAAGAAACACCTTTCTAGATATGAGCCTGAAATTGGTTATGCATGGATTTGTCTAAGGCTTGTTTGAGGGTCAATTAAACAACCTATGGAATATTCAATTAAAGTAGAAGACATGGCCCTTTTGACTATGAAGCCTCTTAAAGTTGGTGTTATCAACAAAGAAAACAATGTTTATTTGGTTCTTGATTATGGCAGGTGTACCAATAGGAAAAACATTGTCATGCCTAGGATTCCCAAACTCATAGTGTCTACATGTGGTAGTCTAGAAACCTTGAAACATATCTTTTGACTCCATCCTTTGGCTAAATCCACAAGGGATTAGGTGGGGTCTCTTTGTCGATCATACCTTCTAGCCTCCATTTCATGGAAGGCTACTCTCCTAGGAGATACGTTACCATGGGCTATTGATCCTCACTTAGTGTGGCTCATTGTGTGATCTAAAGTTCTTTATTTTCTCTAGAATAAGAAGAATGGTGCATTATCTAATAACAATGAGCATATTGATACTTTATCATGGTAGGATAGTGCATAGATGTGTGCCACTCCATCCTTGCAAATTATTATACAATTTTAGAAGAATAGAATGGATATGGACCACTTGCAACTACTGGAATTTTTTGGGGATTCCTTATGTATGATGATTATCCAAGAAATAAAAATTCATAATGATCAAATTCTTCTACTCCCCCATAATCCCCATGAACCCTTTGAGTTTTGTCACATTTTGAGGACTCAAGAGCTCTATAATTTCCTTAATCATATTGAAGATTATGTTCAATTATTATTTCTGATATGTAAAAAAATTTAATCGAAACATAAATTATATTATATAATTAAAAAGCTACAACCATGGCTAGCAGTGGGTTACATAGTGTTGATTCAAGGATCTTCGACAAACATAAATAGTTATATGTGTTATCACACTTACTAATACTGAGAGGGGGGTGAATCCCTATAAGACTAATTTTCCTTTTCTTACAATATTTATCAATGTATTACTTTACCAACTATAGAAGTTAATGATAAATATATAGCCATACAATCTAGAGTACACAGAGATTTAATGTGGAAACCCAAATGGGAGAAAACCACAAAACAATTCTTTTATAAAATCATGTAGACACCAACCTACTATTACAATGTTTGTAGGCACTAACCTGCAGAAGAACAAAATCCCCTTAGTTGAGCACCGACCCAATAATGTTTGTAGGCACCAACCCACAACTAAAATGTTTGCAGGCACTGACCTATAAGATACACCTATCCCCTTAGTTGATCACCAAATTAACAAGATGTAGACACCAATTTACGGGAAATACCAATCTCCTCACATTGTCAACAATACCAGATTGTCTTTATCCTTCAATCCTTCACTTGAACAAATATGATGCTATGTCTTTGATATCATAGTTCACAATATACATAGTTTCAGAATTTCCTTTTGTCCTTGCACCTCCCAACCACCCTTAGACAATCACATTCTTCTCTCTTACATTTTCTTCCATTCAAAAAAAAAAAACTCCAAGCCTCAGAGATTCTCTTCCACAATTTGTATGCACACAACCACTACATTCAAAATGATATAATCATCGTTATTTATATCAAGCTTGTGTACCCAAGATTTTTTCCACATACAAAAATTTTTTGTTCATCAAGTCAGCTCCAAATCCTCTCACTCTCCTTGAAATCAGGATATAAAACAACTCCATGAAAATCGGTTTCAATCACCTTTCCATCACATAGGTCTATTCATTGGCCACAACATAACTTTGATACTCATCAACCAATGGATCAAGTCACAATTGAATGTCAACCATTGATATGTTCTCTTCTTGCCAAAATAAGTAACATGACCTCATCACTCTGCAACCATCATAGCATTTCTTCAATCAAATCTCAATTGTTGATCTCATTCACTAGCTTTTAGAACACACATTATGTTCTTAGCACTCAAAATATATCTAATCAGATTGCTTGATCAAACCTTAACTGTCGATTTGTTAGCCTTCCCCTAATATTGGAACCATTAGGTCTACTGGGTCATCGACCCATTGGGCCATCGATCCCTTGGGATTTAAAACTACACCATTCCTTCAACCTTCCAATCTAAAGTATGATGTTGCGCCAATATCTTCCATGAAAGATGATCTTTATGCATGGATTCTATGTGGATTTTGTCTTGGTGCCATCGTGACATCCGCCAACGACCCACCGAGTGGTTCAACACTGCACTTTTCATGTTCCGACCACCAAGAAATCGACCTACCAGCCCCCTGGTACTTCTACAAGGAAATGTTTTTCGATCCTTCTGATATTTGGTATGGAACCATGCCCGCAAAACCGTGTTACTAGGCCACTGACCTAGTGGGCCATCGAGCCCCTGAAAATTGAAACATGCAACTTCAGTCTTTCTCTTTGATATCCAATATGTGATATGTCATGACATACAATTGGCCTGACATGTGAAATTGTTCATACACCATGCTGATTCGACACTTGACACATGGCACTATCTTGTAAACTTCCATGGCTTTTTCATGGCATTGATGTGGACTCCCTCTGATGTGGCACTAATATCACTAGACACGCAGTGTTGATGTGGCATCTGAGCTCACCAACCATGTATCGCCTCCCCGAG
The DNA here is from genome assembly GCA_032191745.1 of Picea mariana. Classification (NCBI taxonomy): domain Eukaryota; kingdom Viridiplantae; phylum Streptophyta; class Pinopsida; order Pinales; family Pinaceae; genus Picea; species Picea mariana. The sequence continues at coordinate 77,860 of JASDQU010241167.1, read as the reverse complement.
ACTTCAACACTTCACTGACACTCCATCCTTCCAATATCCAATATACACTCAGCCCCAATCCTTTGATATTAGCTGTTGATCTCCATAGATCAACGATTAGGATTTAACCCACTAAAATTTAACCCTTTGCACATGGTTTTGTGACTATAACTTTCCCATTCTTATTCAAAGTATATGAAAATGATTTTTCATTATAAGCATGTTGAATTTGATATTCCTTTTCAATGTAGGATATTGGATTTTATCTCGATCTGGTTAACTAGACCTGAAACTTCTTTTTCTAGACTGAATACATGCCCAAGATTCCTCTACGCTCTAGTATTTTTTGTTTCTCCTTGATCTCATCCTCTATTTGTATGGTCATCTCATTTAGTGTCTAATTTCTATTTATTTTCATTGTTGTGCAACTTGAATTTACTTGGGTTGTTCTCACATAGTCACTTCATCTTCAAAGTAAACAAAGAACACTTCCATAAACTCAACAATGCATAATCATATTTTCACACAGAGGCCCATCAATGTATAGGGTCATTCTTTACTTCCTTGGTTCGAATGACACACTAATACACTTCTTAGGTATTCTCTTTAACATAAAATCTCATCATATCACATAGAAATTCATGGTCTCCCCCTGCCTCTTGACATCAATGAAAACACAATTTCCAACAAACTCCCCCTTTTTCATTGATAGAAACACTTAGTTATTTTGGTACACCTCTAGTCTGCACAATGTAGCTGTTATCTAAGTTGATTGCTTCCTACAAACCTCTCTTTTTGCAATCTCCCCCTTTCTCTGTAATCTCTAACTTTTACATCAATGGTAAAGGGATTTTCTCCCCCTTACATTTTACTCTTGTTATCTACTCTGTGACCATCACCCATCTCTCTTTCTATAGATTTCCTTGAGATTTTTCTTCTTCTATAGTGCCTCAATGATTGGATGGCATCAACACCACCCCCAATTTCTATATTAGATACTCGAATACTTCTCTAGGAAGAGGTTTTGTAAATATATCAACAACTTATTCCTTTATGCTAATATATTCCATCTTGACATTATGTTCTATGAATTTCTCTCTTAAGAAGTGATATTTGATTGGAATGTGTTTTTTTTTAGTGCATGACTAGATATGTTTATTGAATTGGTATTGTCACATAGAATTGATATGGGTGGATAATACTCTACCTTAATGTCCTGCAATGTTTTTTTCATCCAGAGTACTTGTGTGTAACATGTTGTTGCTACAATATATTCTTCTTTTGTTGTGGATAAAGAGAATGAGTATTGATTTTTTGCTAAACCAAGGCACTAGGTTGTTGGCCAGAAATAATTATCCACCACTAGTACTCTTTCTATCATCCACATTGCCTACCCAATATGCATATGTGTAAGTTATCAGAGTAAAGTCTTTAACTGTGGGATACCATAAACCAAAATCCAATGTCCCTTTCAAATATTTGAATATTCTTTTCTCTACCTGCACATGTGTTTCCTTTGGTGCAGCTTGAAACATTCCAAATAACCCTACTACCTGCATAATATATGGTCTTGAGGTTGTCACATACAAAGTTTGATTTTCTTTTGTTGATTCATCTTCTTTACTTAGCTTACAACCTGTGATCATGGGTGTGCCGACAGGTTTATAGTCTTCCTTTTCAAATTTCTTCAACATCTTTTTGATATATTTTTTCTGAGAAATGAATGTGCCTTTGTTGGTTTGAGTAATTTGTAGTCCTAGGAAGGATGCAATTCTCCAAGCATGGAAATCTCAAATTATTTTTGCATTTTTTCAACAAAAGTTTGGCTTATTTGATCAATATTACTTCCAAAAATGATATCATCCACATATACCACAATAATTCACATATTTTCATTTCATATTTTTATGTAAAGATTGTTATTTAATGTTCCTCTTTTGAAACCTTGTTGATGTAAGTACTTATCAAGTCTTGAATACCACACTCTCAAAGCTTTCTTTAATCCAGAAAGTTATTTCTTCAATCTACAAACATATTCTTCATTTTCTTATAACAAGAATCATTCAGGTTGTTCAATGTACACTTCCTCCTCTAGATCTCCATTCAAGAATGTTGACTCAACATCCATCTGATACACCTTAAAATTCTTGAAGCTTGCAAATGCAAAAAACATTCTAATGGCTTCTATCCTTTCAACAAGAGAAAATATTTCTTCAAAGTCAATACTATTGACTTGAGCATACCCTTTATAGATCAATATTTTTTTATTTCTTACTACTTTTTCATCTTCATTTAACTTATTTTCGAATACCCACTTTGTACCAATCATATTTTTGTCTTTGGGTCTTGGGACAAGCTCCCATGTCTAATTTTTCTCAATCTAGTTTAACTCTTCTTCCATAGAATTCACCCAATGTTGATGATTACTAGCTTCTGCAAAACATTTAGGCTCTATTTTGGAAAGTAATGAGATATTTACCTATTCAACAATACTTGTCAATTTTATTCTAGTTTGTGTGTTGGCATGTTTAGCTCCAGTATTCAAGTTTTCTGGATGATTTTTCTACACAAACCATGATGGTGTTTGTGTATCTTGGTGTTCTGTCACTTCTTCTTCTTTGTTGTAAACTATTTCTTCTTCTTCCAATTGGTTCTTGTGTGGTATTTCTTCATCTATTCTGAGATTTATGATTTCAACAATATTCTGTAGTTTTTTGTTATAACATCTATATTCTTTACTTCTTGATGAATAACCAAGAAAAATTCCTTCATCTTCTCTTGATTCAAACTTTCCTAGATATTCATCATCTCAATTGATGTAACACTTGCTTCCAAATATTCTAAAGTGTTTGATAGATGTTGATCGACCTCTCCATAATTCATATGGTGTCTTATCATGGTTGACTCTGATTTTCTCTCTGTTTAGAATGTGGACAACAGTGTAAACTGCTTATCTCCAAAAGCTGTCTGAAAAATTTGCTTCATTCAACATTGTCCTGGTGATCTCTTATACATGTCTATTTTTTCTTTCAACTACTCCATTTTGTTGAGGGGTTCTTGCAACTTCATACTATCTTTTTATTCCATGAGTTTCATAGAATTCTTCAAATTCATTGGATGTGAAGTCACCTCCATTATTTGACCTTAAACCTTTGATTTTCATATTGGTCTCATTCTCAACTAAAGCTTTGAATGATTTAAACTTTTAAAATGCATAAAATTTATTTTTGAGAAAGACAACGCAAGTCATTCTTGTGTAATCATCAATGGGTAGCATACAATAATTATCTCCTTGCATGTTTTTTGTTCTTTTTGGTCCACAAAGGTCTATATGCACAAGCTCCAATGGTTTGAATGTTGTATAAGCCTTTGTCTTGAATCTCATCCTTGATAGTTTTCCATGTTGACAGTATTTACAAATGGTGTTTGAGGGTTTTGTGGTCTTTGGAATATCTCTTATTGTTTGTTTGGTGTTGATTTTTACTAGGTTGTCAAAGTTCATGTGCCCCATTCTTTTATGACACAACCAAATTTTATTTGTTTGCACTATGACACATTTTTTTCCATTAATTGCATCAAGAATATAGACATTGTTTTGGGTTCTAATTGTTTTTGCAACCAACTTACCTAAATTGGATTTTATGATCTTACATTTTTTAGAGTCAAAAGTAAGAGTGTGTCCTTGGTTACACATTCGTCTTACACTAAGAAGATTGTGTTTCAAATTTTCAACACACAAAACATTTTATGCCTTAGCCCTTCTATTATCAATACTAATAGTGCCCTTTCCAATTATATTTGAAATTCCATTATCTCCAAAGGTAACACTGCCTTTATTCTTCTTCAAGGTGATAAACTATGCTCTATCTTCTGTCATGTGACTTAAGCACACAGTGTCAATGTATCATTTATCCCTATTATTTTGTGCACGTAGTGCAACTTGAATGCACATGTATTTTTATTTCTTTTGTTCCATTTGTTCCTTATTTCTTTCCATAATTGTTGGGGCTTCCTATTTTGCTTGGTGGGATTTGATCTCCACCGTCATATGAGCCTCCAACTAATGTTTTTCTAGTATCCATTCCACTGGTTCTGCTCTTCATTCTTGATGGAGTGCTTCTTTGAGAGGTTGTTGGCGAGTTGGGGTTTTGATTTGTTGTTTATCTTCCATGTTGTCTCTATCCTTCATTTGTACTATTAACTTCTCTTGTATCATTTGAATTTTGGTAGCTCTCTAGTTGCCAAAGTTCCAAGTTATCTCCACCACCTTCTTGAAACTGTTCAATTATGATGAAGTGTAAGGAATACCCTACTAATTGCATATGTGTAGTGAATTTGTTATCTAGATCAAAACCCTCAACAAGTTTTACTTCCTTCAAATCCATATGTTCATGATGTCCCACCAACTCATTTAGGTAAGTTATATGTTTAACAATGCAATACCCAATTTTCTATGGTAGGGGTATAAACTGTCTTTTGGTTTTATCATGGAAGAAGTGGGCTCAAGTTTTTTATTTCCCGCATAATTCTCCAACAAACATTTTATCTTTTGTATAAAATGGTAAAAGGAAAGGCTTCTCCTTACTACCAAATATTCTGATTACAATGAATTCTTTAGACAACTCATAAATCCCTTTTCCAATGAGAAAGGAAGTTGCTTCTAAGGATATCCTTGATGTTCTCTGACCAGATATTAACCTTTTGAATTCTGAGATGAAATTGTTGTGAACTGGGTAGAAACTCTATTGGACTTATGTCTGTACAAAATTGAATACCATGTGTAAACTAGTTCCAACATAAAATCCACATGTTTTTCCCTAGGAAAATATTCAAAAACATGACCATAAGCAATGACGAAAATGAGGTAAGAAGTCATGTATAACTTGTGAGTCCTTTTGAGTTTATTCAACTGGAAAGAAATTTCACTTGAGATGAGATAACGCCAATCGATGATAGTTTTTTCATGCAATGAATATTGCATAACATATATAACATTTATGGTTACAAACATAGTAGATTCAAAACTGAGAATGTGGGAAATTAGCCAAGAAAATTATATTTACGGTTATTTTAGCGAATTTACCTCGATTCTAGAAGTACCAAGGTTACAAGTTGGATCTTCCAAATAGCTTCTCAAAATTTTGTTCCCTCCCTTGTGTTGCTTCATAATTTCATCAACTTTCTCATCCTTGAATCGCATAGTTGATGCAGGGAGTCGTAGCATTTTAGAAAATGTTGAAGGAGCTAGAGAAATGGGTTGATGATCTTGAATTTGAATTATTATTCAATCAAAGACAAATTTATCTGCACACCATTGAACAATCTCTTTAATGTCAATTACATTTGGAACACATCCTGCCAATGCTACTCCTGATGTGCAAGATTAGGTTCATCTTCTTCTCAGCTGGAGGAAGATATTTATAGTAGTTGTATGCCCTCGACCACTAAAACTATTGATCTTCAAAACCCAGTGTGTTCAATGTATCACCACAAAACACTTCCTTATTCTTACTTGACATCTTTTCTTATTTTTATAAAGGTGGCACTACTGTCAATAATTATAGGTTGGATTTTTTTATTTTATTAAATTCCACCACATACTTCTTTGGTAACTCAATCAATCGTAGATCATGATTTAAATTTCATCGGTTTTCATGGGACTTGGATATATTACGACCCTTAATCGATGTATTATGCTTTAATAACAAAATTATTCTTTTACTAGTAGCGAATGATGTGGAAGGGGTAATTAATATGACGAGAAATGGTGATTTGATGGTATGATGGACGAAAAGTGTTAAGTATGAAGGTGAAAAATTATGTATGGGAAATTCTAAGTGTACAACATGGAAATGCGTAGTTGTGGGGTTGTGGACCTAATTTTTTTTGAACACATCTTCAGGAAAGGGTGAAAATTATTTCATTGATATTGGGAATATGGTTAAGTGTTGAGAGAGATGTGGACTTGCATACGTGCAGACCTGCGGACTTGCAAAGGTGGAAACATAGGAAAACATTGAGGGATGGTATGTAGCTTCACATCTGAATTTATTGAATTTGACTAAGTTCCAAAATAAAATGAAAAAGGAAACAAACTAAGGTGTTTTGGTAAGTGCGAGAATGCAGACCTGGGTGATTAAAAAAATATTTAACAGCTGTTATGCAGATCCACATCTACATTTTTGAAAAATGACTCATTATAAAAGATGGAAGTGAAACAAAAAGATAGTTGGAGGTTAAAGATGAGAAAAATTCAATAATATGAATGCAGACTCATGGTGCTAAGGGATTACAGACCTGTGGATTTTAGATTCACGTTGGCCTGCTCTGCATTACTCAAAAAGTTGTCTAAGTGCTTGGAATTTCTGGTATAGGAAAAAATAAAAAAAGGAAATAAACAAGAAGAAGTGTAAGAAAAATCCTAAGAGTAACTAAAATGAAAAACACTAAAATGACCAAAAATATTGATCAAAAGTGACCCAGAGAGGGGGCGGTAGGCCTGGCTATCAAAATTGATAGTTTGATCCCTCGAGGTTACTAGGTAAGCATCCCTTGTGGTGGACCTCCTCCATCACTAAAACAAGGGGATTTCTTACTAAGGTGACAGTGGTAGTATTTCCTGTAGTTATGCAATATTTGGTGATATTGTGTTGGGATTTTCACAACTACAAATACTAAGATAACATTTTGGTACCATTTTAGGGGAGGATTGAGTCATTCTCCTCATTGAAAAATATTTTGGTAATCTTCTCCCGAAATCCATTACCTTACAAGATTACCTGGAGACTCCACTGAGGGTGATTCCCTCACCTTCCTTTGATGATATAAGATTGATCATCTAGCGACTCCATTGATGACGAACCGTATGAGACGTCAGTACAAACCTTTATTCCCCATGGCTCCTCCAAAATGGGCACCCAACAAGGTGTTTGATATTTTAGACATGAGTAAAATCCATGGTGGTTCCCGTAACATGCCTAAGAAGGTTAAAACATGGCTACCTAAATTATCTAGTAGTGACGACATCAAGGGTAACTTTCATTTGATAAGATTCTATGAAGGATTTTAACTCCAAGAGGATGGAAATTGACACTCATATGTAATTATGAATATTTTCTCAGCCTCGCTAATAGGGGAAGCTAGGGCATGGTACAACAACCTTCCAGGAAAAAGTTTCAATATATGGGAAGAACTTGAAAATGATTTCATAAAAAGGTGGGGTGATGAAAAAGATTTATCCTTCCTCTTCTCTCAATTTGACAAGATAAAAAAATATGAGAAATAGTTTGTGAGGGAGTTCAATGATAGGCTTAACCTAACAAAGGATTTAACTTTCAAAATTTCACCTGCAGAGGTAGTTACGTTGAACAAATATCTGTGCACTTTTGAAGCACACTTCCAATTTTTACTAAATGACAAGTCCCCTAAAACTCTCTAGGAAGCCTAATATTTTGCCTCTCAAATAGAGGACAATATTAAGGTCAAGGAGCATGATAACCATCCAGGGGTGAGCTCTCTCCAACAAGAGGATGAGAGCCTAGTAATATCTCAAACCACTTTGATGAATAAGCTTGATGCCTTAAAATAAAAATATACCCCCTGTGAGTCAGAAATGATTAATATTGCATGGGTGGATGTACCTTATGAAAAACCCTACCCCATGAAGAAGAAGTGGCATTCCCAAGCTCCAAATATCAGGAAAACTGAGATGGATTTCCATGCCTTCACAACTAAATATATCTAGGAGGAATATCCATCCCCTGAGGAGGAAATTAACACTCCTACCCCCTATATCCTTGATGAGGGTGAGGATATTGTGGAAACTCCCCATCCTGTTGATTTCCCATCACCATTTTATCCTAAGGAATAAGAAATGATTGACAACCCTACTTCCCCATAAGACTTCGATATGGAATGATCCCAATATGAGGAGGACCTCCTTATAATTATCCATGTTGATACTATTAATAGGAAAGGTGGAAAGAATGCACCCTTCTTTATTTCTCTCCTCATAAATGACATCACTCTCCATAATTGTATTTTGGACTCAGGTGCTTCCACAAACATCATGCCTCTAATGGTAACGCAACAAATTGGCCTTCAAATATCACTACCCTATAGAACTTTTTGTGGAGTAGACTCTAAACCTATTGAAGTGTGTATCCTTATCAAGAATCTAGGGGTTATCTTAGCCGCCTTCTCCTGTATTTCTGTTATGATGAATGTCATGTTCATTGACATATCTGATGCATGGGGGATGATAATATCCAAATAATGGGAAACAACCTTGGGTGGTAGAATTCAAATGGATATGTCATATGCTACCATCCCTCACCCTTAGGGTGGTTTTGTTACCCTCTATAGAGATCCCATCGTTAGATACCAAGTCGAACACCCAAAGGTCCCATGGATGAGATATGATTTTTAGAACAAAAAATGGGTAATCATTTCGCAAGCAATCCAACCTTCTAAATAGAACCTTGCTAAGACCCTAATGGAACATGGACCTTAGAATTCAAAGATGCTTAGTCCAGTTTCATTTTGGGGGAAAGAATTGTTCTCAACACGCCTTCCAAGGATACTTTTTACTTCTCATATAGACTTGAATATTATTGAAAAACAATGTTGTTGAATACGAATCCTTGTTCAGAGGACTCAATCTATCCCTTGATAGGAAAATCAGGCACTTGAGGGTAGTATGAGACTCTGACCTAGTGGTTTCCCAGTTAAATTTGAAGTTCGCAACAAAAAATGAAAGGTTGAAGAATTATAGGGACTTAGTGAGGGATGATATGAAAAGATTTGATGAAATCTCAATTGAAGCAGTATCTAGAGAAGAAAACCAAGTGGTTGATGCCTTGGTTGTCTCTGCTTCCACTCTGCAACATTATAAGGGAAATATCCAAGACTTGTGGAAAATGTAAGTGGTATTTATACCTTCAGTCCCTGACAACCTAGAACATTGGAAAGTCTTTGATGATGATTCTGAGATTCTCATATTCATTCAAGGTAGTAAATAATTCTATAACTCCCAAATAAATTGCCTGGCCGATTCCATGAATATGGAAGTTATAGACTTTCCAAAAAACACCCTCCTAAAAGGATGTATTCCCTTGGAAAAAATGTTTGATAGATATGACATTTATAAAGGAAAACATGTCGAGGACTATTATGATAAAGTGTTGGAATTCAACCTTGGGACAAAGATTGAGCCGAGAATGGTAAAAATAGGAAAAGGAACTACCAAGGCTAAGAGAGGAGAAATATGGGTTGCACCATGGAAACCTCCCAAAACATAAGAAAGGGAATGTGTAGTAGAAGAAGAGCCAGGCCCAAGCCCCAAAGTGATCGGGATTCATTCTTACTCACAGTAGGCATCCCCAAGGATCCAAAGGGAGTTTTCCCTCTGCCCATGGAAACGATGATATCACACCATGCAGAGCCAGGAGGGGGAGAAACTGTGCAGGAAGGAAGGATGTTAGAATCCCTATCTCCCCAACAACCGATACACCGAAGAAGGGGTAGGCCAAGGAATAACAAGGAAGTTGGGGAAACCTGAGTCCCAAACAAGCCCCGCATAATATCGGATGCCGAAGAATTACTTATGCACGCTATTCGGATGGAACCTGTCAAAGGTACAAGCCGAGAGAGAGGGAGAAGAGCAAGGGGGAAATATGTCACTAGCAATAATGTTCGAGAGCCATCTTAGCAGCTGAAATAGGCACAACTCGCCATCACTAAACTCTATTAGGAAAACAGGGAACTGAGACAACATGTGGCAACAAAGACCCTTGAAGTGTCAGCATCGCAAAGATGTGAAGGGAATGTAACATGGCTCAAGAGATAACTCAGAGAGGTGCATGATACAATTGTACAACTGCATGAAACATAGATGTTGTCAGAAGAAAGGAATGTGAATGATTTCAGAGAATGTGAAGCGGGCAAGGAAAAATCCTGAGAAACTCTTGCCAGCGTGCAGAAGAAACATGATTAACTGAGTCCATTCTCGTATCCTAAAACAAAGAGTAGATATTGACAAATTTTGAAGGAGGCATTGTCCTTAGACATTTTGTCCTTTTGGTAATGGTCGTCATAGTCAACAACCACTCACCACGTACACTCCCCAACAAATGAGCATGGGACAGAAATCAAAGTCGTTACAGTAGACAGTAGGACCCTGATAGAATATTTGATCATTCAAAATTCCTTGCCAAAGGAAGGCATTGACACATCATTCTTCACACGATGAGACCTCGCTGGTACCCGAATCCCCATGGCGGAATACAAACAGTCATGATGCGGCCATAGGTAGTTGTTTTTTATTTTTAGAAAGGCGTCATGTGAAGAGTCATTCAACGTAGAATAGTTGGCTTCCTAAATTTTAGAGATAGTAGATAGAGATAAGGGTATCCCAAGTGGTACCCTCACCTATATATTTGATCTTTTCAATGTAAGCCAGGTTGGTTGGAAAAATTAGTATAGACAGTGTCTATTGAATTTAGTTTGATTTTGATCGAAATTTAATGCAAAAGTCCTGAAGCTTTGATGAAAAGATTCTAATTGTAGCAGTTGGATGTATTTTTTCCCTTCTTTGCGTACGTACTTCATGTATTATTTATTCATATCTATTTCTGTCTAAATAGGAACGTATTTTCGAACCTGGGATTCACTGCGCAGTGCCCTGATATTCACGCCATTTAGAAAAATCGTTTTCCTCTAAGTTAACTCTGAATTCATCCTCACCAGTGCTCTAAGTTGCTTTCTGTGATTTCCCCCCCGCCTCACAAAACGATTTTGCACTAAAGAATGTTGCTTGCTTAGACTTTATCCTCTCAAGTTCAGTCACCGAGTCATTTGTTTCTATCGTTTTCTCGAACTGACTCCATATCCCAAGGTCTTACTCTCTGGCGCCAATATAACAAAAAAATATTATTTCAAAGATGTTAAATCTAGCCAACAACTTTAAAGCCATATCCTGCGCTGAGACAGTGTCTCCCGAGAAAGCCCTCTCCAGGTCTGAAAGGCTAGTTTTGGGTTTCAAAGTTGGTTGAAAAAGTTATCTCTGTCGTTTGTTTATCAGCCAAACAAATTTACAAAGTGCTAACATTATGACGCCATTGTTGGGGATGAAATTGAATAAATTTTCCCTGGGAGAATGACTAAAGTTACAGTTTTGTCCCCTAAGGGTAATAGAGGGACAAAAATCTATGTTGGCTAAAACCTTTACCCTGGCGAATCCATTCAAAAAGACCAGTAGCACCAAGTAACGCATTTCAGGAACCCTGGCTCCGAGGACGATCTATACCAAAGAAAAGCCTGACCCAAACCTTGTAGATCCTGTGTACAACCTTGAGAAAATTTTGTGCAAGAATAGAGATCAAGCATAAGACCTATTCTATTACCTGGACAAAAGCATGTCCTTACCCAAAGAGGGCGCACAAATCATTGACGACCTTGATTTTGATGCATTATTTGAACAAACCCTGTTTAGGTCTAAGTCGGAAACCATCTTGGATGAGATAGTTTTCGACCAAAAGATATTTCAATCCCTGATATCTAATAATATCCTTCAAATCCCCAACCCTCCTAGAGCCATGGCCGTTAGATTCCCCCCCCCCCCCCTGTTCTACCAGCCCAACTACATGATTTTCCCCAAAACTATAACAAGAGCATTAAGCTCTGCAATGCTTAAGGGAACGTTTCATCCCAGGGACATTTGGATTGGTTCAACGATTTCGTCGACCTAGAGGAGGTGGACTATGCAGATGCGAAAATGAGGTTATTCATGCAGAGCCTTTCAGGGGAGCTAAGGAAATGGTTCAAAGCCCTCCCAGATGCAAGCATTCGAGACTTCACCACATTCGAGACATATTTCATTACTAGATGGGGAGACAAGAAGAACCCCTTGTAAGTTTTAAACCTGTGAAGTAAAGCAATGCATATAGATTCTTAAGCAAAACAGAATTTAATCAATCGTTCATACACATAGTACACAAAGATTTTATACTGGAAACCCTCAACCGGGAAAACCTTTTTTATATTCATTATTGAATTTCAAAATTCACCATACAATATATACAATGTTTTTAGGTATTCCATAGATACTAAAACCCTAATCCCTTAGTCCGAGATTAATTTAGTAAACCACTAAAAATAGCAAAAATCGCCCAAAAAAAAAATTTGGGCCTTGCCTCGAACCCCGTCTAACATAGTTGTCGAAACTAATGCTCCCACACACACACATGCAAATAATATAACACATACCCAAAATTACCCCACTTGGTGTTTTCTTTGCATCCAGGGGTCCAGGGGATTATATAGTCAACAATCTAGGGAAACAATGCCCATTGTTACTCTACACCAGGAGAAATTTTCTGTGCTCACAGACTTTGTCAATGAATCTGCAACATTCTTCAAAGTTTCAACCTTTTCTAGCAACACCTTTTTTTCCTCAACCGTGTCTCTCACAAAGTGATACTGAACATCAATATGCTTTGTCTTTGAATGATAAGTTGGGTTCTTTGCCAGGAATATTGCACTCTGATTGTCACAATCTAATCTCACTGCTTGTTGTACCAACCCAATACCTGAACACAATATTTGTAACCATACTTCTTCCTTGCTTTCATGAGTGCCTACCATGTATTCAACTACTGTAGTTGAGAGTGCCACTATAGCCTCTCTTTTTCTCATCCAACTGATTGCTCCTCTAAATAGGTTAAACACATACCCACCTGTATATCTTCTGTGATCCAGATCTCCAACCCAGTCTACATCAACAAAGCCATGTATGTCCACCACTCTGTCTAATCCTGTTCTTCCTTGGTAGCACAATCCATAACTGGTACTGCCACGAAGATACCTAAAGACCCTCTTTACTGCTATCCAATGCTCCTTCCCTGGTTTTGACATATACCTGCTCAAATCTCCCACTGCATGTGCAATGTCTGGTCTAGTACAGACCATTGCATACATCAAACTGCCAACTTCACTGGCATACGAAACATGGGACATGTCCCCTTCTTCTTTCTGTGTCTTGGGACATTGATTTGTAGATAACTTTACACCTATAGGAATAGGAACCTTGACCGGTTTACTTCCATGCATATTAAACCTTTGCAATATCGTCTCAACATATTTTCTCTGATTCAACCAGAGCTTCCTGTTTGTGCGATCCCTTTTAATCTCCATTCCCAAAATGAAGTTAGCAGCACCGAGATCCTTCATGTCAAATTTGGAGGATAACTACGATTTCACCTCCTTGATAACATCCATGTTATTTCCTACCAACAACATGTCATCAATATACAACACTACATAAATGAAGTGATTACCAACCTGCTTGGAATATACACAGTGATCAACCCTGCTTCTTACAAATCCCAATCCAAGGATGTATGTGTCAAAATTTTGGTACCANACTATATAGTGACTTATTTAGCGTACAGACGAACTCTTTCTTTCATTTCACTACAAATCCTTCTGAGTTGCTTCATGTAGATTTCTTCTTCCAAATCCCCATGTGGGAATGTTGTCTTCACATCCATATGTTTCACTTCAAGATCAAGAGCAACAACAATAGATAAAATAAATCTAATAGAAGTTAACTTAGCAATAGGAGAAAAAATCTCACCAAAGTCAATTCCCTCTACCTGGGAATAACCTTTTGCTACTAATCGAGCTTTGTATTTCTCCACTTTACCTTGTGCATTAAACTTCTTCTTAAACAACCATTTGCTACCAACATATTTTCTTCCAGCTGGAAACTTAATTATATCCCATGCCTCATTCTTATCCAAGGTATCCATTTCTTCAACCATGGCCTTCTTCCAGAGTTGAATATCCTCTGAATTCATTGCTTCCCTGGCAGTTATGGGATCATCATCAATAATAGATAAAGAAAAATTGGAACGATAATCAGGTGGACTATACCTTTCTGGTTGCCTTTTATCTCTCACTGATCTCCTCAATACTGGGGTATGAGGTTATTCTTCTTCTTCTTCTTCTTCTTCCTCTTCTCCAGATGATTCATATTTTGCATCATCCAACTCAAGCTATATTTAGGTTCATCTTGTGTTGGTAGGAATTCCTGTTTGGACACATCTTTTACCCATCTCAAAACAACATCTCGACTGTAAACAATCTTCTTGGTTTCTGGGTTCCAAAGCTTATAACCTTTCACACCATCTTTATAACCAATAAAGATACACTTTTCAACCTTTTTATCCATCTTACTCCTATTTTCCTTTGGAACATGTACATAATAATCACAACCAAACACTCTAAGATTTTGAAGAGAGGGTTTCTTTTCAGACCATACCTCGCATGGAGTTTTATCATCCAACGCTGATGAAGGTGATCGATTGACCAGGTAACATGTTGTATCCACTGCCTCTGCCCATAATTCTTGTCCTAACCCGACACCGTTGAGCATGCTCCTTGCTTTTTCCATTAGTTTCATGTTCATCCTTTCTGCAACTCCATTCTGCTGAGGAGTGTATGGAGTAGTCTTCTGCCTTTCTATACCACACTTCTTACAGAATTCTTCGAATTCATTTTCGCAGAATTCTCCACCATTATCTGTTCTCAATACCTTTATTTTCTTCTCTGTATGATTTTCTACCAAAGCCTTAAACTCTTTAAATTTATCAAATACCTCAGATTTATTTCTAAGAAAATAAATCCATGTGTTCTTTGAAAAATCATCTATGAATGAAACATAATACATAAATTTACCTAGGGATGGAACAGGAACAAGTCCAAACACATCACTGTGTATCAACTCTAAGATCCCCTTTGCTCTTGTAGCACCAGATGGGAATCTTACTTGATTCTGTTTACCATATATGTAATGTTCACAGAAATCAAAATCCAAAGTGCAATTAGACATACCTTCAACCATGCCTTTACCGTGTAGTGTTCGAAGGCCCTTTTCTCCAATATGACCAAGTCTTTGATGCCACAACATGGTCTTATTTTCAGGGACGATATTGGTATTGTCTTCTTTATTTGTCTGCTCAAGGACAACAAAAATGTTACACCCATTAGTATAAGTGCTTCCCAAAAACTTGTATAGAGTTCCACACCGAACTCCCCTCACAACACCATTTCCCCTCGTACCATCTTGCAAGTGTTCTTTCCAAATACAGTATCCACTCCTTCATCATCCAAATTTCTTACAAATATTAGGCTCCTTGCAAGCTTTGGAATGTGCAGAACCCCAAAGAGTGTTCTAATCCTTCCATCTTTTAGCAAAAACTTAACCCTTCCATGTCCCAAGATTTTTGTTGTCGAGTCATCTCCTAGGAATACATCACCACCATCATATTTTTCATATTCAGAGAACCACTCCCTGTGAGGAGTCATATGGTATGATGCACCTGAGTCAATCAACCATACATACCGGTCTGCATGTGTACTTGTAGATTCTAGGTAAACGTCACCTCCTTCTTCAGTGGAGGTTTTCGCCTCTATGGAGGAGGTACTATCAAATTCCTTTGGTTTTTCAACCTTCTTAGACTTGCAATCTTTCTTATAATGCCCTGTTTTACCACACTTCTAGCATTTCCTCAAAGATTTTCTTGGAGACATAGATCTACCTATAGATTTAGATCTCCCCCCTAAAGGCTTACCAGGATTCCTGTCTTGGGTATGACCTCTTACAAATAAAGAATATGTGCTATGACCATCCATGATTTTCTGCCTCATCTCTTCAGATAACAAGGATGAAACTACATCCTCATACTTCAATGTAGATTGAGTGGTGCTACCAATTGCTACAACCAGATTATCCCAAGAGTCTGGCAAAGAACATAACAACGTAATACACTTATCTTCTTCTGCAATCGTAATTCTAACAGAGACAAGTTGACTTACCAGAGTATTAAAGGCATTTATATGTTCTGTCACAGAATCTCTATCTTCCATCCTAAGATGATACAACTTGTTTCGAAGAAACAAATTGTTTACCAAGGAATTTGATTGATACAAATTCCCCAACTTATCCCATAGTTCCTTGGCTGTAGACTCTTCTGAGACATTCAACAACATCGAATCTTCTAGACAGAGTTAAATAGTACTCCTTTCTCTTCTGTCCAACTTCTCCCAATATTCCTTCGACATACTAGTAGGTGGTGTACTGGTAGTTTGTGTATTGGTAGGTTGTGTACCAGTAGCCCGTGTGCTAGTAGATGGTGTAATAGTAGGTTGTGTACCAGGATCCAAAGCAATCCATTGTTCTTTGTCTACAAGAAGGTCCTCCATCTCAACTTCCATAGCTCAAAGTTTTTATCGTTGAACTTCTCTATCTCAATTATAGAAGAGTTTTCCATTCCTCTTTCTGCACTCAAATCACAACTACAAAATCTCCCACTAAACCCAGGTTTATCATAGACCCAAGATAAACTTGATCTATCAAGACTGAGACAAACCCTCAACAACAAAGGCATCCCTCTGAAGCCAAAAATGAGCTCTGATACCACATGTAAGTTTTAAACCTATGAAGTAAAGCAATGCATATAGATTCTTAATAAAAATAGAATTTAATCAATCTCTCATACACAGAGTACACAAAGATTTTATACCGGAAACCCTCAACCGGGAAAACCTTTCTTATATTCATTATTGAATTTCACCATTCACCATACAATATATACAATGTTTTTAGGTAATCCGTGGATACCAAAACCCTAATCCCTTAATCCGGGATTAATTTAGTAAACTGCTAAAAATAGCAAAAACCGCCCAAAATGTTTTTTGGGGGCACTGCCCCGAACCCCGTCAGATGAAGTTGTCAAACCTAACGCACCCAAACAAACACATGAAAAGAATATAACACATACCCAACACCCCTTGCAGTTGTTAATGCAGTACAATAATATGAAGAAGGCGTCGGAGGAGATAGTGCAAGAATTCTCAGCCCGTTTCCTGAAGGTTTATAACTTGATTCCTGTAGAAGTCTAGCCACCCCCTGAGGTTGCACAGTTGCGATACGCTGACTCATTTGACAATGATTTCGCCTTGATGTGGAGAGAACGAATATCAAAAAATCTAGACGCAATAATGAGAAACGCGATCGAATTCTAGGTGAATATGATGGCGTCAAGGAAGATCAGACACAGATCCAACATAAGCGATAAGAAACCCCAAGGAGACATACAACCATCAACATCTTGGTCCTCAGATGAAAAGTTCAACTTGATGATGAATACGATGGAGAAACTGATGGAGAGAATGTCCATGGGAAACAGACTTGCCGCCAAGAAAAGCATGACCCCCAACCCAGAAATTAGAACCTTAGAAGGGGTCAAGTTCCTTAGATCAGAGAGAGGGAATAGAGGGAGCAGAGAGACTAGGGCGACCAACAGACAAGACCTCCATTCCAAAAAAATTACGTGGACGAGGACTTCAATCAGATGTTCGAAGACCAAATGCATTATTCTGATGAAAAGAACCCACACGTGTTTTTAACAAAGGGATAACATGATCAGTACATGAGCGAAAACAACGATTTTGTGCTAGAAACAGATGATACATCATTTTGTAAAGTGGATGATGCATTGTCCTGGGAGACGGAAGAGTTCAGAAAAGGTTTTCAGAACACCATCATGCAATTTTAGAAGAAATATAACCTCAGGAACAAGGAGGTTCATACTGAACCTCAACAGACAAATCCCATAAGGAAATATTTGGCAGACACTCTTTCCACAAGCCGACCGAGGCCAAACAACCCGACCAAGGATGCGACTGAAAAAGAAAAGTCAAAGGAGGAGGCCTCGAGGAAGATGGCGGAAACAAGACGAGAAGCGTGTGGAAAAAAGGTAGAGAAAGTATGCCCCCTTTTAACTTTGAGCATGAAATGGATAAGATCAAAATCTCTATCCCTTTTAACGAACTTATCAGAAAGGGTGAATATTAGGAGAAAATTATTAAAATGATAAAACTGGGAGGGACCCCTGATACTTTGAATCTCCAATACGATCATCTTGTTATTTTGTTTGTTCAGCGCATTAAAGAGACAAGTGATATTGAGGATGTCCCTTCGTTCTACGTCATTCTAAAGGTTCATGACATGACCCTGCATAATGCCATGATGGATTCAAGTGCTTCACACAACCTCATGCTAAAGGTGATCATGGACATATTGGGTTTGGACATCACCAGGCCCTATAAGGACCATTTCTCTTTTGATTCAAGGAAATTCAATTGCTTGGGTCTCATCAAGGACTTGGTTGTGTCATTGGACCAAATTCTTTCAAAGACCATGGTTATGGACGTGGTCATGGCGGACATACCCCCTAATTTTGGCATGATTTTTTCCAGGTTATTGGCTACGAAGTTGAAAGGGACCCTGCAAATGGACATGTCATATGCCACCATTCCTATCTTTGGTCAGGATAGACGGTTGTATAGAGAAGTGTTGTTGAAATACATGGTAAGCAGAAAGATGCAGCCAAATAACCATCCTATATACTTCATCGACACTGAGGTTGGTTCCTCTATATTCTACAATGACCTGAGATTTGAAGAAGAGGAGCTGACAACCATCATGACAGCCGATGAGGAAACCGCACGACAAGCAGTAGAGTGCGCCGACCAAAAGAACCGTGCGGAAAATGATATATGGAACATGAGTTTCGATGGTTTTGTAAGTAAGGAAGGATCAGGTGTCGACATATGGATAAGCCCCCCCGAGGTGGGCACAAAGTTGTGCTCATACAAGCTCGTGTTAAAATGTACAACCAAGATGGCCGAGTATGAGGCACTGATTTTGGGCCTGAAGGTGTTGAAAGAATTAGGCGCAAAGAGGATAACAGTGCACAAATACTCTGAGATGGTTATAAACCAGGTGAAAGGCATGTATCAATCCAAACACCCCAGGCTGAGAGCATATAGAAACCTATCCCTGTACCTCCTCGAAAAATTCTCAGAGTATGAGCTATCGAAAATCTCGAGGGGACAAAATCAAATTGCCGATGCATTAGCCACCTCGGCCTCAATTTTCAAAATTCCTATCTTTCCGAACATAAAATATGAGATCGAAGTCAAACATAGGATTCATTTAAGTCACATGTCATTGTAAATAGTCATTTTATTTTTTGCGTCGAGTTAGTATGTCAGCAGAAAATTGAAGCCCGAAGTGAAGGCCTTGAGTTTATGCTGAAGTATTTTTAGGAATTGCTTTGATAGTTTTAGGTTGCATTTTGTTTTTCATATGTCATATGTCTGAAAGTCGAATAAGGCCCAATGGTCAGGCACCTGGTCTGTTGTTCTTTGCTACCTCGTGGGGAGGATAGCATCCCCATTGGAGGCAGCTGTTAGTGCCACCATTTTTATGCAATTAGAGTCAGTCTTAGTCGATTCACAGATTATGTGTCAAGGCATGTGAGGTTAGGTACTTAACAACAAAAGGGTTGAAGTCAGCAAGTGGTCGGTTGGCCCTTGGATAGGAAGGGATGTCAGAGTCAAAAAATGTGTAAAAGTATGAATCTATTCTCAGAGATTTAGGTCCTATCAAAAAGGGAGTCTCTATGTGCCCTAGGTCGAGGCAAGTTGTTAATATAATTCACATCATCAAGTGTAGTAACCATTATCAGCTCATTATGAAGGCCGAGAAGATGCAAAATCGCGACGTTCATATCATGTATGCCCTGCAACCTTTATCAAATATAATTTAAAAGTGTGGATGTGCTATGGAAAATCTACATCTCATTTTGAAACATTCATTCACCATGAATTCAATGTTCCTTGGCATGATTCCTCCTCCCACCTGATCTGTTATAAATTATGGATGCTCTACACATATTCTATTCGCAAATCAAGTTTATGCATTGTTTGTAATATTTTCTCGCAAGCCTAGATTGATCAATTTTTCCGCCTTGGGACTTGTCGGATCCACTGCGCGCAAGACAAATACAGGTTGCACCATGGAAACCTCCAAAAACATAAGAAAGGGTGTTCATAGTGGAATAAGAACTAGGCTCGAGCCCCAAAGAGACTGTGATTCATTCTTACTCACAGCAAGCATCCCCAAGGATCCAAAGGGAGTTTTCCCTCTGCCCGTGGAAATGATGATATCACACTGCACTGAGCTGAGAGGGGGAGAAGCTGCACAAGAAGGAAGGAAGTTAGAAGCCCTATCTCCCCAACAATGGATACCCCAAAGAAGGGGTTGGCCAAGGAAGAACAAGGAAGATGGGGAAACCCGAGTCCCAAATGAGTCATGTGAAAGATATGCTGCAGAAGAATTACTTATGCACGTTATTCGGTTGGAACCTGTCAAAGGTACAAGCCGAGAGAGCGAGAGAAGAATGAGGGGGATATATGTTGTAGGAACTAATGTTCGATATCTATCTCATCAGCTAAAATAGGCACAACTCATCATCACTGAACTCTACTAGGAAAATAGGGAACTGAGACAACAGCTGGCAACAAAGACCCTTGAAGTGTCAGCATTGCAAATCCATGAAGGGAACATGACATGGCTCAAGAGAGAGCTCAGAGAGGCACAGGATACAATCATACAGTTGCACGAAACACAGAGGCTATCAGAAGAAAGGAATGTGGAGCATTTCAGAGAATGTGAAGTGACCGAGGGAAACGACCATGCAACTCTTTCCAGCACGCAGAAGAAACATGATTAACTAAGTCCATTCTCGTATCCTCAAACAAAGAGCATATCTTGACAAATTTTGAAGGAGGCGTCATCCTTAGACGTTTTGTTGTTTTGGTAACTACCATGAAAGACAACAGCCACTCGCCATGTACACTCCCCAACAAATGAGCACCTGATAGAAATCAAATCCATTACAATAGACAGCGGGAGGATGACAAAATATTTGATCATTCAGAATTTCTTGTTGAAGGAAGGAAATGACACATCATTCTTCACACGACGAGACCTCACTGGTAACCGAATCCCCATGGCAGAATACAAGAAGTAGTACAGACAATGTCTATTGAATGTAGTTTGAGTTCGATCGAAATTTAATGCAAAATTCCTTAAGCTTTGATGAAAAGATTCTAATTGTAGCAGTTGGATGTATTGTTTCCTTTATTTGCATACGTACTTCATGTATTCTTTTTTCATATCTATTTCTGTCTAAATAGGAACGTATTTTTGAACCTGGGATTCACTGCGTAGTGCCCTGGGATTCACATCATTTATACAAACTTTTTTCCTCTAAGTTAACTCCAAATTCATCCTCAGCGGTGCTCCGAGTTTCTTTCTGTAATTTCCCCCCTGCCTCACACAACGATTTTTCACTGAAGACTGTTGCTCGCTTAGCCTTTATCCTCTCAAGTTCAGTCACTGAGTCATTTATTTATATCGTTTTCTCGAACTGACTACATAGCCCAAGGTCTTACTCTCTGGCGCTAATATAACCAATACTTATTATTTCAAAGGTGTTGAATATAGCCAACAACTTTAAAGGCATATCCCGTGCTAAGAAAGTGTCTCCCGAGAGAGCCCTCTCCAGGTCTGAAAGGCTAGTTTCTGGTCTCAAAGTTGGTTGAAAAATTTACCTCTATCATCTTTTTATAAGACGAACATATTTACAGAGTGCTAACATAATTGATCAAGAATATATGACCTCCCACTAATAATAAGTCTATACAATCGTTCTTTGGAAAAATAAACTTTTTCATATGATTTATCCCAAATTTTTCTGAAATGATCAAACGAATGAATTCCTTTCTTAAGAAAGACGCCACCTTCAGATGGGATAACAATAGCTTGATATTCTTTGAAACAATTAAGGACACCATCATCAAGGCACTTGTCCTAGTCAACCCTGACTATTATCATGACTTCATAATTTTCTCATTCACTTCTCAAGACACTATAGTCGAAGTGTTGTTATAGAAAAATAAGGATGACCATGAGAAACCAATCGCTTTCATGAGTAAATCCCTCAAGTATGAAAAGTTGAAATAATCCATCACCTTGAAGGAATCTCATGCATTTGTCAAATCCCTTAATCATTTTAGAATTTATATTAGGTACAACAAGATCAATGCTTATTTTCCTTATCCTACTATGAAATATGTCATGTCGCAACAATATTTCCTAGGTAGCAGGGGAAAGTGGGTGTCCAAAATCCAAGAGTATGTTTTAGAGATAAATATCCATCAATATTGTCAAGGGGTAAGGGATAGCATAAATGTTGACTAAGAGCAATAAGGAGACCATACAATTAAGAGATAATGAACAAATCAATTTGATAATAAGTGAATTAGAACATGATGAGTGGTATGTATGAACAAGTCACATTTTTTATATTGATCCCGACAGTCTTTATGCAAAGTCGACCACCAGAGGCATGCTTGTAGTACCTTCCTGGATGTTGTGTCGACCTGAAAATGTCCTCCAGCTACTCCTACATGGGATTCATTGATGATATCCTCCCATTCATGTTGTGGCATGCATATTCTTAACACATATTCCATTCCTATTTTGTATAAGTATCTATCAATGATTGTGAACGGTGCAACTTTCATGGCTAGAGTTTTCTTTTTGTTTGTTGGGAGGTCCTCCGGGGCCTTTCCTTTTTCTAATAAAGTGGAAATGTATTATAAATCATTAGGTGTGGCTTCGACTCTAAATAAGTGTGCATATGGGAGGTCATCATTTGTTCCTGTCGGATCTTCTCCTGTTTCTAGTCGTAACAAGTGATCAGGTCGAACACTCTTTTTCTCTAGTTGAATGAGTACCTGAAATTAAAATTCCTGAAATAATATTAACCATTAATAGATATTTCCTTGATGGACTGGTTTATTGACCAAGTATTTTACTGCTTGATGATATGTGAAAAATGTGAAAGCGTTTTCCAATAAATAATGACAGAACTTTTGTAGTGCGAAAATCGTTGATAAGCTTCTTGTTCCGTAGTCGAGTAATTTCTTTCTTCTTTATTCAATTTCTGACTTGCATATGCAATTGAGTGATCCATTATGTCATCATATGGTTGAGCTAGAACCAACCCGACAACTACATTCGATGTATCGACATGGACATGAAACTTTCTTGACCAGTCTAGAAATTTGAGAATGGGTGCTTCGACCAACTTCTTCTTTAAAAATTCGAAGGATTCTTAGCAGTCCTGGCTCCACTTGAATTCGACATATTTTCATAAAATATCACCCATTGGGAAGGTGATGTCTGAGTAGTGTCATATAAAATTCCTATAATAGCTAGTATGACCCAGTAGAATATTGATCTGTTTTTTATTTACGGTGGATTTTAGATAAAGGATAATCTTTATTTTAGCGATGTCGACCTTCACTCCATATTTAAATACTACATGTCCTAGAAAGATTCCAATAATTGTGGCAAATATGCAATTTATGATGTTTCGTGATAGTTGAATCTATTTGCATTGTTCTAACATAAGTCAAAGCAATTATATGTGATTTATGAGTAGACTATAGATTGTCCAGTCATTGAAGTATACAACCATGGTTTTGTATATGTACTCTTGGAATTCTTTGACCTCTATTCTTGAAAAAACTATTGGCGCATTCTTCAATCTGAATGCCATGACTGTAGGAAAAATATCCAAATTCTGACACGAAAGTGTTTTTTGCTTAATATTCTTTTGTGATTGGCACCTGGTTATATCCTGAGAATCCATCAGTAAATGAATAAAATTCATGACCAACAGCTTTGTTTATGATTTCATCAACAAAAGGGGTGGGGATCAAATTTTTCACAATCTGTTTATTGAGTCCCCAAAATTTGACGCAAATTCTTAACTTCTTTGGATCATGCTTCTTTGGTTGTACCACCATGGGACTTGCCCATTTTTCTTTGTCGATAGGATAAATAATGCCTTCTTGTAGGATTCCTTCGATCTCTTTTTGAACGATCAGTTTTTACTTATGTTATAACTTGTATGGTCATTTTTTAATTGGATTTGCTCCTGGGATTAGTTTGATATCCATTTCACCCATTTCTTCTACAAGTCCTTTCAGGTCCTTGTAGTAATGTCAAAAAACATCTTGATACTCTTTTAGTAGACTGACTATGTTGGTTGTTTGCTTCTTTTTAGACCAATAATCACCTACTTGCACCATTTTTGGTCGGCCATCATTTGATATGTCGAATTATTTCGTTCTTATTTTCACATCCAACCATTCTGGTCGCTTTTCTTCGTCGAGATGGTGTTCTCCTTCTTCAATTTTCATAAAGCATTTTGGGAAGTCAGGTTGTTGTTGGTCCTCCTTGTGTTTTGTGGCATACTTAATACTGATTTCACATGATTATGTAAT
Organism: Picea mariana; assembly: GCA_032191745.1. Lineage (NCBI taxonomy): Eukaryota > Viridiplantae > Streptophyta > Pinopsida > Pinales > Pinaceae > Picea > Picea mariana. The sequence continues at coordinate 53,611 of JASDQU010241167.1, read as the reverse complement.
GTTGGATGGTCTTTCTTCCATTGGAGCTCTATCCTGGCCATTTTGTATTCTCCATATCAATCCTTTATGCAGTCTATATTTCCTTATTTTATAACAACACAAGATTGCAAGTCGATGTTGATCCTCCATCAAGCGACATATTTTCTTTCTCTTTCTATTGAGTTGGTGAAGGAATTTCTAGAAATTGTTTTATATGACACGCTGCATCTTTCAATTGTTCTTCTATTGGATTAAATTCAAAGTCTTGGACAAAAATTTCTTTTGATTTCGGCCCAGTTGGAAGTGTGACTGCAAGCTTCTTCAATTTTATGCCATTTTCTTGGTAGCTCATCTAATGTACTTGAAAACATATGGGGCCATACCCTTTCATCCTTGTATCCAATTCTTCGCCATTCACTTTCGCAACATTGAATATGTTATGCTAGATCGTAGCTGATTTTCAATGTAGGAATATCTGCATCTTTGGATAGTTTCTTGTCGTTGAATATTTCAACAAAGTATGTTGACGAAGTCTTCCATGTTTGTAATTGGAGGGAATGTGTTTCCCACCATCTTGCAACCTGTCATGTGAAAGTTTCCACAAGACTCTATGTTCTTCCTTTCTCTCCTATGGATTTTTATACCTTTTCCACATAGGTCGAAGGGGTATGTCGTTCACTCTATCGCAAGGGTTTGCTTATCTGATTGTCAGTCGGAATGAAAGTGGGAGTTTGTCGGGTTAATTTTTCATAAAATTTTTGTATAACCTGGATCGAATAGCACATATTAAGATGTTTATTTGGAATAAATTTGATAGACCAACATTCTTTCGCATGTGCTTCATAATTCTCTATTTTCTAGTTGCATAAGGATGAGTCAGAATTATGTCCGATCAACATGGGAGATTCTCTCAAAATTTCTCCTTTTGCAGTCAGTTCTATATAATATTTTTGTTAACTATTTATCTAATATAAGCATCTAGCTTCTTGATCTTTGTACCATGAATCCATCCATGGTTTTCCTTCCTTTGGATCCAGAGGAATAATTGTTTTTCTCCCACTTCCTTTCGATTTAATTCTATCCCTTTCCAGGGAGATAGTTGCTTTCATTCATCGACCCCATGGTCAAACAAAAAGAGTTGCATAGGTTGGCATTCCTTTGACAAGGTTGATCACCTCAAAGTTGACCGAATTTGGTATTCCCATAATTTACGTGTGGACATTTCTCAGTATTCCAATTGGTTCTATTAATCTCTTGTCAACTAACTTAAGATAATTCATCGTGGGTGCTAGGTTAGATCATCCCATTCATACCCATGTTTCTCATGGTAAAATATTAAGTTGTGAACCAAAATCAACTACCACCTGATTGACCATCATTCCTTTGAGTAGTTGCAAAAATTCCTGGATGGTGTCTTCATCTCGACTTCTTGGATTTTGTTGATATTTCGTGGCATTCCTAAAGAAATTAAGAGCTTCTCTCATTATTTTCTTTTCTTTATCTGGATTTGGAAAGTTGTTAGACTTTTTTATTTGGTAGTTTTGTGGTTGAGTATGAATTTCATGTCCTATGCCTAACCTTGTAACAATATGTAAGTTCTTGTATTTCCTCACCTCTTCTTTGGATACTGTGTGTAGTAGATTCATAGTTTTTCTAGGTATAATTTTGTCGAGTACTATTGGGAAATCTTCTAGGGAGTGATCTCCAATGCCGCGTATGTTGCAGAACTTCAAATCAATTATGTTATTTATATGACAGTCTTCATTGTCATGATCATTTTTCCAATAATTAGCATAGTATGGTCATCCAAGACCTTGACCTCAACCACCAAATCCACGTCGACCTCCTCGGCATCAACCGCAACCACTGAAATAATTATCTCTTCAACCATAATTATTTTCTTGGTCAGTGGTTTCTGTGTGGTAGAATTTTCATATATTATTCTGATTTCTAGCATTTAGGTGGCATTCTGAAGTTCGGTGATCAGAAGCTTCATATATGTGGCATCACTTCGTGTTTTTTAGATTGTGTAGATAATATTGTATATTATGATCAGTTAGGCATTCACATACGTTACAGTATTTTTGGCTTGTACTCGGTGGACATCTATTGTTTGTGTGCGCTCATTAGAGGACAATTATATTTTGTGTGCTTGTCCCCGGTGCATGTGGTGCACCATATTTCATTGCGTCGGATGGATAGATTTTTGATAGTTTGTTGAAAATGTTCTATCTTTTCCTCAAGCCTTTCCGTCGTCGAAGAAGTCGACAGGATATCGTCATCCAAGTCGACTCATTGTTCCTTATGTAATGCATCTTCACAGTTAGTTATCTCGTATAGGCGTAACATAGATATGATCCTACATACCACTAGACTAGTATGTTTTGATCGATCATAGATGAGATTTGACTTAGGAGATATTTAAATCTTTTGTCGTATTCTCTTATCGACTCTCATATTCTTTGCTTGATTCCTTTTAACTTTTGAGCTGCTAGATGTGTGATGTCTTGGATTTTAAAGAATGTTATAAAACTATTATTTCTTTCTACCTTTGAATGAGTTTGTTTTTCAGTGTAGTTCATGAACCATGTTAAGGAACGGTGGCACAATGCAGCTCCAAATTGCTCCATTTGATTATCCTCATTTGTAATATCAATTGCATACCAAAAGTTTTCACATACAAACCAATGGCATTTTGGGTCCTCTTCTCCTTCGTAGATGGGGATATGATTGAATCCCATTTTGAATTTATTGGTGGGGACACTTGATTTTCTTGGTGTTTGAGTTACTACTTCTTTCAACTGAGCCTTCAAATATTCTGGTCAGTTTTTTCCTACATCCAACAAGGGATGATACTCAAGGAATAGTTGTTTCTTCTTGAGTACAAAACATGCATCCTCGGTTTGGGAAATTTGATATTTGTATTCGACTAATCGTCATTCCAAAGGTTGCGTCACTTCCAAACTATATTTAATTTCTTCTCTCGAGATTAGATGTGGAAGGGGGGTCGAGTTGGTGAGGTCCTTGATTTGGATAATTATATTGTCAACTTCATTTCGTTCAGGATTGACAATCAATGCATCTCGTAGGTTTCCCAGGTCATCTATTTTGTACAATAGTATTTTCAATTGGTCGTCGATCTTTATCCTTTGTTGAAGAAGTTCTCTTATCCTTGGATTGGTTTATGGTGTGGGAGATGTACATAAAGATGGTCCAGATTATTTGCAGTCCATACTTTCCAGTTCATCGACCGGTTGATGGAAGTTTAACTATGTGTTGGTGTATCTGTTGGGCGTCACCATGGTTGTTGTTGTTGCTAATTCTGGTTGATATCTGTCTGAATCATAATACTCACGCGCTTTTACTAGCTGACCCTCCCCTGGCATCTTTCTATTTGACTTTTTACTGTTCCATTGGTTACGAAGTTCTTTTCTTTTATGTTGTCTTTTATCCTATTCTATTTTCTGGATATCCATGGATTGCTTATGGGCATTCTTTCCTCTCAACAACATTTAGGCTTGGGAAATGCAACTTCTTCTTTTTTTATGAAATCTCACAATCTCGACTAACCCCCCATTTCCAACCCGACTTAATCTAAGTCGGGAGTGTTGGCCATATTTATTTCTTCAAGAAGTAATCCCAGGCTTCTCTTGTATCTTTGCACTTTGCATCAAGAAATGTTCCCCACCTTTCATATTTTTCTTGGAAGTTGCTATTCGGTGATGGTGTGCCTAATATTGGTCGGTATTCAATGATATCTCTGACTCCTTTGTCGAAAAGGAATTTATGAAGAAGTGTTGGAATAGTGCAAAAAAATCTGTCATGCAATTCGATGTAGAATTTCTCTTTTATTTTGTCGAGGGATGTCCGATCTTCAACAACTTGTTATGAAATATAATCTTCAATAATTCATTCGATTCATTCATGCATGTTCTTTCTTCCTCCAATCATCAACTTCAAGCCTAACTCCTCGTCGGGTGTCAATCTACGCATCACCTGATTTGTTAATGTGTTGAAACAATGCTTATGGGATAGCTTCAAGAAATATTTTGTGCATCTCTGAAAAGAACCACGACCTTGCTTCGGCTAGTGAGAGGTTATTCCTTCTTGCATAGTTTTTGATATAGTTCTCAATTTTATGCTCCCACCACTCATGTATGTCGTATTGAGTTAGAATTTATGTATACTTCTACATGCTCAAGTTCAATACTATCGACAACTGAACCAATGTTGTAATCTAAGGAAAAGTAGGGAGTGTTACTAGTAGAACCTTACATAGCCATCATAGAGATACATGCATACACATAGACATATATAGAGAGACATACATAAGTAATGAGATCCCAAAGAAGAGTCTTTTTATTATATGATAGACAATACAACACAATTACATATATCCTCTCCCATGAAGTTATCTGAACCTTCATGTGGTTATCTATTTATACCTCTAATAAGCAGTTGTAACTACTTGACTTCCCAGGTCAGTCGATTAGCAGAGACTCTGACCGACTTCTACTTCTAACTACATCGTTCTACCAACAAGTTCTAAGTCGATCGTTGGGTCTAGTCGATAGGGTCGACTAGACCCTACAACAACATATATTGTATTTAAGTTTGTAATAAGTTCCATACGGGCAGCCAAAGGGTCAAGGTCCTAAGCCATCGACCCTTGGCCCTTGGTATTGATATATACCATATCACCAAAACCTATTCGTGGAGGGGTATTAATGAATATTTCACACTGGATAACCATACATGCTATTTATAACATATAGTTTCAAACTATATGTATTTTATCATCCATATATGTTAAACGTTATAAAAAAAAACATTATATAGTATGGTTGGTGGGGATTGAACCCCAAAACTACTATATATAATACCAAGATTTAACCAACTCCGCTATACATGCGACTTGATTATGGAACCCAACTAGTTTGTAATTAAATCTAACCATAAGTTTCGGGATTTAGTTAGAGGACCGAGCCTATTTAATGGTGCAAATCCCAAGATTTGGGAACACATTTTGAGGTGCATTCGTTCCAATGTGGGAACGAATTTTGAGAAGGTACAAACTATCTTGAAGTTCATGCAAGAGATTGCTAAGTTTTTTACATTGTCTTGTTTTGCATGCCATAAGGTATTTTGTCTGAAGGTAGTCAAGTTTATACTCTTTGGATTCGTTTTTCCGCAAGGATTATGAATTTGTAGTCTATTTTGTGATCATAGGTCATTTGTAAATGTCTTATCTTAGTTTTTCTTGTATGAGACACATATTCTCATTATACATGTAATAAGGGTTTTTTCGACCCCTGTTCAGAATTTGGCCAACTTTATACTCATTTTTCCCATAATTTCGCGAGGAATTCGATGGTAAAATCTGTTTCTGCATTTGAGCAGTGGAGTTGTAGAGTGTCTTCAAAATTGGTTTTTTATGCTCCATATTGTAAAGTAATTTGTTTTTTTGAGATGATGGAGAACAATTATATAATTTAAAGGGACTTTGAAGATGTAGTGATGTATGTCATTTACATATGTAATTTGAGTTCTTTTATTTTCTATTGTGTCATATCATTTACAGTTCAATTTATTCATCGGTTTATGGGTTTATGGAGAAGTAAGACATTCACATGATATTTTGAAAATAGTCAAGCGATCTTCATTTTCCTTAATCTAGTTGGATGATTATGTGTATTTAATAAATATTTACATCTAAGGATTTTTCGGGATGAATTGATATCATAGTTTGTTGATATTTTGGTTCAAGTTGGTATGAGAACTCATTTGGTATTTTCAGATCACCAGAAGACAACATGTCTTTCTTCATGAGGTAACAAGTCTTGTGTCATGGTAGGTGCCACTTTAATATTTTAAGCATTTGAACATGTTGCAAAGAATCCTTTCTTGATTATAAAATGTTTGCTTGGAAATTATACTTGTTTCCTAATTTAACCTTGGTGGTTGTCATTGTGTCCTAGCAAGTTGGTCACCCTCGAGAAAAGGGTTGTTACTAGGTAGTTCCTTGAAGGGCCAACAAACCATTCCCATCCATACTTACCACCTTACATCCTTATTCCCCTCTGTTTCCTCATATTTTGGGTTTTTGAGTTCATTGACCCAAGAAGGGATTGTACCTCATTTCATGGGAAGGAGGGGGTAAAATACCAGAGGTGTTGTAGCTATAAAAAGATAAATGTGAATATTATCCTTCTAGATGCTCTACCTCAGGTCCTAGGAACAATAAAATGATTCTCCAAAAAATGAAGGACCTACAAAAAAAATCACATAATTAAAAAATGTCTCACTTATTGAGGAAATGCATTTTAAAGTGACCTTTACTTTCCATTGCATATGGAACTCCGTGTGCTTATATATTCAAGTGGAATTGTTGTACTCTTTACTTTCCATTACACATAGTACTCAATGTTTTGTACCTTAATCAATTAATGGCAATAAAAGGGCTTGGAAAACTGTTGCATTGTGGACGAAAGGCAACACACCCTCCACAAAGGAACCCATAAATGAGACAATACAAACCCTTGTATGTCAAAAACCCTGTGCCTAGAACTCTTTCCCCAAATCCACCTCACACTCACTACATAACTTATATAGGTTATCCTTGTGAAACACCCTTGACTTGGGGATTGGTTAACCCAATAGGGCACCTTGACACCCCTCCCATACCTAAATTAGACAAATTTTACAAGGTCTTTGAGCATTTGTTCATTTGAAAAGGGTGGTTTGATGCACATGTTTGGGTGTGGTTCTCTTATTATATGTGGCTTACTTGACATGATTCATATGACTTGTGGACCCTTGGAGGGCATGTTTTGTTTTCTTTGGAGAACCTTTCCCACATGATGGATGCTAGACCCCACATCTGGGGCACCATTTGATGATGAGAATTGCACCTTTATGATGGAGGATGTTTCCTTTGGAGGAATATTGACATGGCTATAGGATGGGATTCCACCCTTCTCCACTTGAACGTTATCCTTTGGAGGACTAGAATTCATCTTCCTAGCCCATGACATCACATAGGGGCTAGGGTTTTGATGGATTTCTTGATGGATTGTTGGAGGAGGCATGTAGCATGGATCCTGACCCTTGAGAGGGGGACATATGGCCTTTGGAGGCCCAACGTTCCATCTTTTCAACCTTGACGTTTCTATCATGAGCCTAGCCTCACTCTACTAGGGCATAACATCACCCTCTTTAGGGTTTTATTTTACGTAAAATTATTTTTTTGTAAACCGAAAGGGAAAATTAATGAAGTCAACCCTCTTGTGTAAAGAAATGACTTTTCATTAGAGTCTTTTTGTGGCTAGGATTTCCCATATAAATATGGCTATCCAAGAATCATTTTATCACCATAACTTTCTCACCCTTGTGAGAGACAAGTCTGAATTTTTTTCCCTATTTGCTCTCTCTTTCTTCTACACTCATGCGACTTTCTTTGGAGGATCATTTGTGGATGGATTTGTCTTATTTTTGGATGGAATTTCTGCAATTAAGGTTTATTCTTGTCATATATTGGTGAAGTAAATGTTTTCAATTTCATTTCAAGTTATTAAATGCTTATGGTAAATTTTACTTGTTCATATTGAAGATATTTTCTTGGTAAAACCCTAAGAGAGGACCATAACTTATTCCTCCTCTCACAAGGTTAATTTCATCCATAATTTGTGAAGGAAATCCTACCTAGATTTAATCTCCTAAAGCCCTAAAGTGATAACACTTTAGGAGTTTGATTCTATACTCTTTACTGTAAATTACTTCAAGAACTTAAGAAGGGAGAAAAGGTTGCTAGAGCCCAAAAGTGCTTGCACTCTAGAAACCCTTCTCTTTAAGGCTTGAAATCTAAGGCCCTAATGTGATAGCACCTTAGATTTCAAACCCTGCTTCTTATATTTTTCTATTATCATTCTCCAAATGTATTGTACTGCTGTTGTGAAAGATTCCATAGCCCTAAGGCACTAATCATTTAAGTTCTCTTGTGGTGAAAGTGATTAAAAATATCTCTATTTTTCAATTTCTCAAGCTATCTACTAAAATAACTAACACTAACTAAATCTAATTCTATTGAAAACTTGTTGTTGTTGCAAAAGATTTTCTACAACCATGAAATGCTCTCTTATTTGTTGCATAAATTGATCTAAAGGTGGATTAAAGTTACTAGAAATTGCATCTAACAATTGGGCAATGTTCTATTGAGTAAATGTTAAGTTTTCATCATCAATTGTTGCATTGCTGAGGCATATTTATTGATGTTGTTACAAACTTATATTTTTGTGTTAAACCGTTGCATTGATGCAATTTTGTATCAGCCATAGAAAATTTACATTGTCTAGTGTCTTATGAGGTTCTAATTGCATATTTGTACTTGGAATTGATCATATAATTTCTATAAATTTTTCTTGTTCCAAGAAGTTACTTAAACACCTTTTAACCTCATCCATTTCACAGACCTAGAAATTGACTTAGGTGACCAAGAGAGGGGGCAGTAGGCTTGGCTATCAAACTTGCTACTTTGATCCCTTGAGGTTACCAGGGAAGCCTCCCTTGTGGTGGACCTCCTCCATCACTAAAATGAGGGGATTTATTATTAAGGTAATGGTGGTAGGATTTCTTGTAGTTATGCAAGATTTGGTGATCTTGTGTTGGGATTTGCACAACTTCAAATCCTTCAATAATAGGTTGCATATTAGAAAATACAATCTACATGGTAACGATAGGAAGATCAAGGTTTTGTAGTATGGTACTTTTGAGTTACTGTAGAAGGTGGGTGATAATTCCTACAAACTCATTCTTCCCCCATATAAGAACATTTACATAATAGTGAATGTGGAAAATATAAAATTCTATGAACTTTCCATGTTGCATTAGGAAACTAAGGAGCGGGTTCTACCTACCATCAAGGACATAGCACCAGAAGCTCAAGTAGAGTTGGCAGAAGACACAATTTTGCATAATAATTCTAGAACTAAATATACATGGGCAACATGACCTCTGGTAGATAGGGTTCAAAGGAAAACTTCTAGGGAAGGAAAAATGGTACTCTAGGGAGAAGGTAGAGAAACAATTTCCTCACCTCATTTAGTAAATGATTTTTGGGACCAAAACCCTCCCTAAACAGGGATACATGATTCAAAATGGAACATTATATAATTTTCTATCTATCTTGGTACTTTCTAGGTGGAAAAATTGGAGGAATTAGCTTGCAAGGCCCATTTTAGTGGCAAGTCCAAGTTTGGAAATTTAGGTTTTGAAAGCTTCTAGAGCCAGTTTGAGGCATAAAATGACACATTTTGGGGTAAACAATTTTTTATCATATCTCCCAATCCCTCAGTGTTTCTTTACATGTCATAACTTTCCAATAGTTCAAACATTACATCAATTAGAGCTTTTATGTAGAAGTCATGCCTCCCTCAAGTTGACCTATATTGTTGACCACCATGGTACCAAGTGGATGTCATGATATCCCCACTTATTCATGATAGCCCCAATTATTCATGATATCCCTAACATTAATTGAGGGTTGAGGCATGAAAAAACCCCAACCCTAGATGGCAATTAGGATATATTAAATATTGGGCCACTAGGAAGAGAGGGGGTTCCATTATTTTAACATTGTACTCATTCCATAGTTGAGAAGAGCATATATGATTGGCATATGAGAGTATAATAGAGGAGGTAGAATATTTCCATAGCAACCATTCAAGCCATGATGTCAAATGAAACTACATAGTGAGTGTCCCTTTCTTTGCACTTTCATTTCACAACTAAAGAAAAGAGAGTGAAGCATAAGAATCACCTTATAGTTATGATTTATCCCATATTGGGTTTCCTAGGTCACATATTGTGTTCATTTGTGTGGATGGTGTGTTCATTTGTTTGTTCTTCGATTTCAAATTTCAGATATTTCTATAAATGTGAGAACTAAGCTAGTAATAAAAAATATGAGATCTAAGGAAATAAATTGCACAATAAAATATTTCAGAATATTGCAGGATCTATTGTGACAAACTATTCTAGTGGAACACCCATGGTATTTTATAGATAAATTAGTTTCCTAGTCTCATAAACACCATGATGCTTCCACATATATAGTTTTCCTAAAAGAATATTAGAAACTACAAGTGGGGAAATATCACACAATACCTCATTTTTGAAGGGATTGATGCCATAGTACATGCAACAATTCTAGCTAACACAAATTTATTTTCCATGGTTGAATCAACCAATGGTGTATGGCCAAAGGTACAACATTGTCGACAAGTTCAACCTCTTGATGACCTCTAATAATATTAGGTTCTTCTCGTTGTTGTAATCAACAGTTAAATGTATTAGAGCCCTCCTAACCCATATATGAGTGGAATAGGTGCTCACCTTCCTCAAGATCCTCTAGTTCAATTGGCTATATCTTTGTGATAGCAATGGTAACATTAGGTTCCACATTGATGATTTATTTTCCCTTTATCCATCATTCAATTAAAATCTGAGCCGAAATCTATTTTTGAGGCTTTCACATCAACCAATGATGACTACTTGGAGTGGCATTCATCATTGTTGTGCCAACTTGGATATTGTGCAATTCACACCATTTGCTAATGTCCTTCAACTTTTCATTACCCTTCTTTAGTTTTGGATTGGATTGATTGTCTTAATGTTGGATATAATTTCTCTATCCTTGGTTCTACAAGTTAGGGTTGCTTTTACCATGCTTATATTATCACATATTTTCAAACCCAAACTCCCACTTAGTCTTCCTCTTAAACTTTTGATTGAACTTGACAGCATACCATTAAACAACTCCTAGTGAGGAGATTTCCAAGAAATACATCTCTATTTGGATGTACATGTGTAGAACACTACAATATTTTAGAACCAAGTGTCACTCAATGTGTTTGATACCCAACTTTGAGTACAAGGTATGGAACATATTGTTGTACTTCAACACTTTCAAGTATCTCTTCTAATGCAAAGTTGTCTATCTTATGTATTGGTCATCATATTTTCCAATAGGGTAGAATTCCTTCTTAAGGGAATCAATCATCATTCTATCCTCAATGTTGTAGAATCATGTCTGACATGTTGCACTCAATAAGTATCCCACTAATATTTGACATGAGGAAGGCACTTAACAAGTGGAAAGGAAATCTTCTCACTATCATTTTTTTAATAAAGTAATAACCCTCTAACAAGATTAACCATTTCTCCAAAGAAACCGTATCTATCTAGACTTTGAATAAAGGAATATCAAATTTACCTTATGCATTGAAGGGAATTGTAGGCCTCGAATAATTTTCGGACGAAGTTCTTTTTTGTCCTTGGTACTGATCAAAGGATTTGGGAGAAATTGTCCATAATCACAATCCTCTTTTGTGTAAGTGATTCCTTGAGGAACAATTTGATAAGATGACCTACCTTGTCATATTTCCTTTTTCCCTCTATGGGAGGCCACTTGGTTCAATGAGGGTGGTCTTTACCAAGATTACTTTCCTCAAGGTCGACCAACTTCTTGTACCTTGAACTCCTTGGGGACTTGCAAAAAAAAATAAAAAAGAGATGCATATTATTCTAATACAAATTACACGGAGAATGAAATGAAGATAGAAATATAGATGGAATCACACAAAGTTATTGAAAAGATCACACTAATATATTGAAACCCAAATTATATTCATGAAAGAAATAAAAATATATTGCAATATGCAATGCAATACAAACTAGATAGACTAGTGGTAGCTTAGCTCTAAAGAGTCATAATACAAACTAGATAAAATAGTGGTAGCTTATCTCTAAAGAGAGACATGCCATCTATGTTCATTTACTAGAAGAACATTACAAGAGGTCAACACCTCTTTTAACATAAAGTATAAAACCTTCAGAGGAACAATCCTTAAAGATCCAAAACCCTAACCCTAGGAGATGGGGTGGAAAAATAAATATAGGCCTCAAGGAGCCTAGTTGATACATCAACTTCCCTAGGCCACAACTTTCACATACAAACTCCATTTTGAGCATTTCATGGACCATTACAAAGTTTATTCCATGCTTTATGTGTTTGGTAAGAACTATACGAAGTCGTGTCAACTACCAAAAATCCATGGAAAATGTTTTAAAAATGCACCAAAAGTTAAGGATTTCCATTAATGGAAAAAGTAAGTGACCACTAATATCCACTAGGATAATGTAAAGTGCATTTTACAACCCAATATGAATGAGATGTATAAGGTGAATTTTACAACTCCTTATAAATGAAATATATAACACAAATATATTATGTGCGTAACTTAAAAAAACAAAATATAAATCTTAATTCAAAATCTTTTAAATGTAAAGGTTTGTATGTAAATGTTTCTTATCAATGACTTTTTTTTTTCTCTATGATTACTTAATAAAGATACATTTAAAATATATTTTTATTTTAAATTACTTAATAAAAATAGAGTTAAAATATATTTTTAGTTAATTTTGATGGTTATAAAACCCATATACATATTAAAATATTACAAATTACATTTTCATCTCATTAAATTACCATAAAAAATCAAAATTTCAACCAATGAACATAAATGGTATAATATACTAGCATAGATCCATTTTAAATCTAAATCTATCATGAGTCCAACCTGATCAAATCCTTCAAGCTTGAAACTTTTCCTAATTTTTTTTTAATTTAAAAAGGTTTTCATGTGAAGGAACTTATCCCTCTCATCCCATGATAAATCCATAGTTAATATGGATCTACACTAGAAGAACTAGCACACCCACAGTTAAAATGGATCTACTCTAGAAGAACTAGCACGCATCTCTCGATATAATATGGACATTGAAATACTTTTTGTTATTAATATGTTTTTAAATGCCATGTGTCAACTCCATCTTGAGTATGGAAGGAACCTAGATGTTATAATATACTATCATAGATCCATCTTAACTCTAAATCTATCATGCATAGAGATATCAAATCCCTTGAGGTGAAAACCTTTGATTTCTCTAGAAGAGTGATAGATAAGGAGTTGGGATATATACTAGTATATATATGTGTCTATTTGATCCATGTAGATAAATTTTGTATATATATGTGTTTCCTTTCTATATATCACCGTGTTTAATCAATATAAATGTTTGTATATGTTTAATTCCTATAAATGTTTATCATTAATATTTCAAATGTCATATGTAAACTTGTCATGTTAAGCCGGGAAAGAATTATGGATGTAAAAAGAACCTTTGGCTAAAATCAAGTTCACCATATAACCGCTGGTGAGTCACTGAAATTATGAAAGAGTCAGTAAAATCAAGATCATCATATAACCGCTAGTGAGTGACTGAAATCATGTTCACCATATGACTTTTTGCAGGAAGTTGAATGTTTTCCTTGTTATTTCATTTATGTCTCTACGGAGATCCCTCACTTGCCGAATTAAAGTTTAAGTTTGATTGAGACGCGTGAATCCTAGCGTTGCATTAATGCTCGATACACCCATTGTTCAAGAGAATTTCGAAATCCCTAATGTGATTGTGAAATGATATGTCTTTATATATTTTTAATCATATTACATGTTGCTTCACCACGAGTTTCGCGAAGTTGAACCATCGACAGAACTGTATTCAACGGGTAGGAATTTGGTTCGAACTCACTATATTTAGGACAGTGGAACCTTCTACTGTACCGGATTTCTGTACGGGCGATTTATCATAGGTTTTTCGTTTGGGAAGGGGACAAACTCTACTTTATTTTCGAAAAAATGACTTAGATTTACCATGAATTTATATCCGAGATTTATATATTATGAATCTCCATCTAAGAGTTTTACGGGTTTTACCCCTAATGACCCGACATCTTAGATCTTCGAAAAAATGAATCGCGCAGAAAACAAAACTGGCCAGTGGCAATAAAGGTAAAGGTTATTAATTGATTCCATTCCGTATGTAATGATTTCTTGGCGAGAAAGTACCAACGGTCTGGTTTTCCTTTACACGACGATTTCGCTTAATTTTTCGAAACTTAAATTTGCCAGGAATCTTAGAATTTCGACAAAATGATGATAAAACGCGGAACAATGAATCGACTCCATTCCGTTTGTATCGCTTTCGTAGGGAACAAGTACCAATGGTCTCGGTCCCCATTACCTGACGAATTCCCTTACGCAAACGGTGGAACTTTATAGTGTCATTCCTCTATAAAACCTCATTACAACGCACAAACAGGCAGGCCATTTTCGTTACTGACCCCGCTCCCCAATCTCTGGATCCATCTTTCCTTCAAAGAATTTGATGGGCAGTTGTTTATCTGGTAGATCAGATGATCTTCCGACTGCCAAATTAGTGGTCATTGAGGAACAGGCAGCTGGATTGATTAGAGAGTTCCCGGAGAATGTGAAGGTAGCAGAAATAATAAGAGAGAGGCCGGGCTTCTTCGTTTGCCATGCCGATTCGATGCGTTACGATGAGTATGTTTCTCCCCTTTCTGCAGAACAGGAACTGCAAGTGGAGCATCTCTATTTTATGCTTCCTGTAACCAGACTGCGTCGTCCTCTGCACGCCACCGATATGGCTGCATTGGCCATGGAAGCCAGCGCTGCCATGGAACGGAGCCGCCACCGCCACAAGAAATTAGGCCGACGATGTAGCCTCGAAATCACACCGGGTGTGATAATGATGGAACAAGAAGTAGCTGAGATCAATCATCTGGATCGACGCCAAACTGATCATGAAATAATATCTCCCGGACAATTTAAGGGCGAGGGTTATAATTCAGAAACGTTGGAATGGAAAGTGGGTGTTGGTTTTAGGGCACGGTCTGTTCGCTATAAAATGCAGCGCACAGCGTCCGGGCGGAAAAAGGTTAATACGGCCTCCTTCAATGGCCCCTGGAGAAGGAAGCTTCCGACCATCTATGAGGAGGGCTTCCATTCCTTATCGACATCGCATAGGAGAATGCAAAATCATTTCTCTTATTAAATCGTCCGCCGCCGATATCCCCTCGATTATCGAGCATGGAATTGGGTACTGAGAATAGAATTATTGTCCCTGATCACCACTGAGCCATGGAAGCGAACGAATATGAATAGAATGTCGTGCAAGGGTTTAGGAGGTATAAACCATCCAATAGTGCATTGGAAATGTCATTGGAGTGATATTTTGTTTCGAATACAGCGTTATAATCGGTGACCGAGCCATGGAAGTGGAAACAGAGCTTCGCGAATCCAGCGCTTCCTGGCCTGATCTGTTCCTTTTCCTTCACGCGTATCTGTAATTGTTCCTTTTCCTTCACGCGTATCTGTAATTATATCTGAACGCCGCGAAATTATATCGGGCCATTTCACCTCTGTACTATTATTCCTCAGTCTATAATGGCTGATTTTGTTAGACTCTCAATGAATATTTTGAAATGAAATATATTTATTGGTCTCTCATTTAATATTTTGAAATTAGATATATTTTTGTTATAAATATTATGTTTTTTTTTCTGAAATTCTTTCCGCTCTGATATTAAACCGCGACTCATAAACACAAGAATCGAACTCATGACTTTTCTCGAATCAAAAAAGTGTAGGCTTGTTTTATCATCTTATTAATGATATTATATTATTAAAAGATTATATTATTAATATCAATGAGTGAATGAGAATGCTGTATTGATCGGAAAAATAAACTTAGAATGAACTAAGAAAAAGATAATGAGCTATATCTCTATTGTGGAATTGGAATTGAAACGAAATCTCATCATGTAATAAGGATAAGTTGAGATATTTTTTACGCAGAGATCTTATGTTAATTTGATTTAATATATTAATTATATAAATGAGATTTAATTATAAATATTGTGAAGCATTTTTTGAACAAAGATATTTTGTTAATAATATAAATCAGTTTTAATCAAATATCTTTTAAATCATTTTTTTTAGAAAATATATTGTATTGATAGTTTCATTAAAATTAAATATATATAAATTATTTATTTTAATTTTTAGCTTTAGTTATGTGGGATTACACTTGGTGTGAGTCATACCAACTTTTAACATGGTTGGATTTTTTGTTCCCGCAGATTTCGAATTGGTGATTTTAACATTATGAAGTGCCTTAACAACACAAACTAATGACTTTAACATCATAGAGTGTCTTAACAATACACTCCGTCACCACTATTTTACACCTCAAAAACAACATAATTTCATTTCAATCTTCAATTATTTTAAGAAAATTAAAAAAAAAAAATACAATATTTAAAACAATCCAATTCCATGAAAAATTAAATGACACTAAGGGGATTTGTACACTGGATAATAGAGAGAATCTTTTGAAAACTACACAGTTTTAGTGATAAGATTACTTATTTGGCATCCGTTTCATGTCTTTCTACTTAAACAAACTTCACTACAAAAGTTTGTTTTTTATTCCATGCTTCCTTTTATTTTTAAAGTGTTCTTTGTGGGAACTTGATTGGCTTTGTATGAGCTTGATTGGCTATGGTAATACATGCACAACCAACTTTTTTTTGGGGAAAGTTTTGTTTTTTAATCCATGCTCCTTTTTATTTTTGAAGTGTTCTTTGTATGAACCAACTTTTTTGGGAGAAGTTTTTTTTTTTTTTTAATCCATGCTCCTTTTTATTTTTGAAGTGTTCTTTGTATGAAATTAATTGGCTATAGTAACACACATACACATTGTTAAATTTTTTTGTTGATTCTTTATTGTTTAAGAGGTAGTAAAGTGTTACTTTTGTTTCATTTTAGTTTGTGATATTGGCGTTCTCATGTTTGATTTCAAATACTAATTTTAACAAGATGAAACTTAAATTAAAACACGATGTCAATGGAATGACATGTAATCTAAGGAATATAAAATACACCAATGCAAATCATGACATGTAATCTAAGGCATATAAAATACACCAATACAAATCTGTATTAAATCTCGATTTAATATAAAACAATTATAGATGGAATAACAAATCTCTCTCTAAAATTGATATAAAAGTATAAATATTTTGTTTATGGATTATTATCATTCTTGTCTTTTTCCATGAAAATGGATTTTAGCTTTCTAGTTATTTCCCATTTTCCTTCATTTTTGGCTTATGTTACCTTTTTAATTTTTTTCCTTAATTTGACTTGGTGTTTTAGAATGATGCCTACATTTATAAATAATAGTGCTTTTAAGCTTGGAGATTTACTAAGTATGCAATATTTATTACTAAGTATGCAATATTTATTACTAAGTATGCCATATTTATGGTCATTACAACTTACAGAAGATCAACCTATCTAATTATTTTTTCCCACCTCTTTGCTTCTTTGATGTAAGTTGTTTCAATTTGTGATTTGTTTTTTAATTTTTCTTTTACTATTTGATAATGTGTCATTGTCTTCTTGTTATTTTATACCAAAAATTATGAGGTTCAAGGCTCCTTTGTTACACTCACGAACTAAATGAATTATCTTATCTATTTCCTCCTTGATGGGTTTGATATCCAATTCATTTTCCAAATAGGGACAAATTTTTAGTTAGTTTTTCTTCTAGATCTTTAATCCTATCTCTCATGTTGAGATTTTCTTTGACCTCTCCTTTGTGGATTGATTGTTTTTGTTTTTCCAATTCTTATATTCTATCCTCCATTTTAGCAACTGTGTCTCAAACCCTAATATTCTAATCTCTATATGTGTCTAAATATTGTCTTCTAGCAATCTAAATTTGTTATAAAGCATTGACTCTAAGTTTGTTTGGATTTTATCTTTTCTCTCTATTCTTTTTTCTCTAATGATTATATATTGTGATAAAGACTCTATCGTGACTTTGCTAGGCCTCCCCTTGACATATTGATGTTTTGGAATATGTGGTGAAGTACTCATATTAAAAAGAAAAGAAAATAAATAAGAGAAGGAACGTATGCACCTGATTTACCAAACACACACACATATTGTTGGAAAAAAAAGATACCACTTTTAGAAGAAAAAAAAATGACCTAGTTATTCATAATGTCTATGAATAAAAGTTGTATATTTGGAAAGATAATTCAATTTCCTAAGTTTCATATTCTTACACCATATTCAAATTCATTGTAAAAGTACCTTGAATAATCCCTCCAAGTTAATGGAGGGATTATTCAAACCTCGAAAAAACAACAATCTGTTAACTTGGAGGGATTATTCAAGGTAATTTTACAATGAATTTGATATGGTGTAAGAAGATGAAATGTAGGAAATTGAATTAGATTTCTGAATATACAGCTTTTATTCATAGGCATTGTGAATAACTAGGTCAAATTTGATTTTTTCTAATAGTGGTATCTTATTTTTTCAACAAAATATAAGGTAAATGTTTTTGTTCATGCATGTGTTGAGTGTCTTAACAATGAAATTTCGTTCCAAAAAATTGTATACTTGTAGAGAACTCATTTTTCTTGTACCATGTATTTTTTAGAAATTTATAATAATAATTTTATATTTTTTAAAAATTATAAAAGTCAACATATGCTTGAAATTACAACATATTTTTTCTTGTGTTCATGCAGGCTAAGAGGGTCTTAACATGATCAAAACAATTTTATTTATTTTTTAGATCGTAGGTATCGGTCTCCTCTAGTGTCGTGTATAACTCATTTGAGAAATGGTTAAGCCAAGAAAACGCTATATAGAAGAAATAAGAGAGGTATATATTCTAGGATTTTTATATATGTGAAGACAAAAATAGATTAAAAATAGTAAACAATATTAATTTTTTTAAAACATTATATATTTGAAATATGCATAGTTGACTCTATCTATGTCTATATTTTTGTCAACAATTGAATTGTTTAGCCCATAGAAAAATAATGTCAAAGACATAGATATAGAGGGGTATTCAAAAAAATGCAGGTTTTCACCAATTTGCAGACCGAACCACTAAGTTTGTCATCCTGAACCTAAATCCAAGCCATCCAAGTTAGGATACACCTTTTCAATCCCGCCCAAAAAAATTGAATTCAAAATAACGTGTGCACGTTCGTAATAGCATGCACGTGCACTAGGAACACCCACACACTCTAGGAACACGCACATGCTCTAGGAATGCACATGCACTCTAAGAACTTGCACGTGTTATTATAAATCATTTCCTTCTCTATCTCTCTCCTTCCTCTCCTACATCTA
>JASDQU010241167.1:20072-34390 GCA_032191745.1 Picea mariana | reverse complement strand
TCTCTCTCTCTCTCTCTCTCTCTCTCTCTCTCTCTCTCTCTCTCTCCCCTTGTTGTTATTCTCACTCTAATTATCTCTCTGCCCCTTTTTCTCATTCTACCTCCCTCTCTATCTCTCTCCATCTCACTCTCGACCTCTCTTATGCTCTTTCTGTATCTCTCCCTACCTCCCTTCTTTATCTATCCACTTCTCACACTCACATATTCTCTCTCTAACCCCTCCTCCATCTATCTCTCCCGCTCCCTCCCACTATATCTCCTCTCTTTCTCTCCTACATCTACCACCTCTTTCTCTCTCTCATTTTTGTTAGTCTGACTCTCACTACATCCCCCTACCTCTCTCTCCTATACTCTCCCCCCATTTCTCTATTTATATATCTCTACCCCCCCTTTCCCTATATCTCCCCCCTTCCTCTCACAATCAATATCACTCTCTTTCCACCCCCTCCTCCCTCCCTCTCGCTCCTATACTCTCCCCCCATTTCTATATTTATATCTCTCTACCCCCCATTCCCTCTATCTCCCCCCTTCCTCTCACACTAGTACATTTGGGTCAAATTCCGACGGTGTGTTCGACACAACTGCCACTTTATATTGTCGGGAGAACAAAAAATAGCTGACCCCCTCAAACATTGTTTCACATGACATCTCTTTTCCGACGCAATAACTATCGTCTCTATTGCAATGTTTATCATCTCAGATTTGACTGTCCAAACCCCATATAATCGTCACTACAGTGACACCAAAGACATCAGAATTTCGACGTCCCATTTCGTCGGTCTCCACTAAGTGGACACTATGGGAGCGATGTTACTGTACATCGCACTTCTGACGTATGGTAACGTCTCTCAACCGACGATCAACTATTTATCTCTGACGTATGTGACATGGAAGTGATGTTACCATACGTCACAATTCTGACGTATGGTAACATCGCTCAATCGACGACCATCTATATATCTTCGACGTATGTGTCATGGGAGCGACGTTACCATACGTCGCAATCTCGATGTTATGTAGGTATTTAAAATAAATAAATAAACTTCAATTGTCAATCGCAAGGTATCTTGTCTCCAACCTCAATGACCTCACAAGAAAAATGGTTACAATGAAACTCACTAGCTACAACTAATGGTATGTTGTTCCAAGTCCCTATTTTCATTTCTTTTTCCATGGGACCATCTAGGGAAAGTGCCCCTAAATTGTCCACACAAGCAACCTGCAACTTGAAACAACTCAAGAACCATAATTCATTTCTATGAGAAGTTTGATTCATTGGATTCATCTTCATAGGACAATTTTAATGACACCCTTCTCCATAAGTCCTTAACCATACAAGCATGAATAATAGAATATTTTGGATGAGCTTATTTGCACATGTATTAAAGCACTGGATTTGGATCTAGGGGTCAAATAGTGAGATCTCTTGTATTCAACCTCGATGACTACTTGGGATGATGTACCCAATGAAACTCACTTATTGCAACTAATATCATGATGTTCCTAGTCATGTGTTGCTTTTTTTCCCTCGGGACCATTTGGGGAAAGTGTCCTTGAATTATCCAAGTAAATAAGATACAACTCAAAAAAACTAAAGAACCATGAGTTGGTTCAATAAGCAGTATGCTCCATTAGATTCATCTCCATGTGACTGTTTTCAATAGCACCCTTCTCCATGAGTCCTTGGACATGCAAATGTGCATAAAAAACAATAATGGATGAGGTCATTTCCACATGTGTTAAAGCACCAAATTTGGATCCAGGGGTTAAATAACAAGATCTCACACATTCAACCTCAGTGACTAGTCAAGGATGATGGCCCCAATGAAACTCAATTTTTTCAATTGATGGCATACCGTTTTGAGTGTTGGTTTTCATTTTTTACCCCTTGACCATTTAGGGCAAGTGTGCATGAAATGGCTAGGCAATTAAGCTACAAATTGAAATGAATTGACACTATGAGTCAATTCAACAAGTAGTTTGATCCATTGTAATCATATTCATTGAATAGTTCCAAGGATGCCCTTCTCCACGATTCCTTGGCCACATAATCATGTAGATTAAACGATTTTGGAGGATTTCGTTTCCAAATGCATTAAAGCACCAAATTTTTCTATGGTGTTTCTTGGGCCCTCTGGTTAATTAGAAATGCCATTATGTTATAGGACAAGTTAATATCCACCTCCAAGTTTTCTATAAAATCAAGTTCTCTTATGAAGGACTCAAGGTGCCTTTCTAGACAAAATCTTACAGGAATATAAACACACTTGAGATTAAGAAAACAAAAGCATGGGGATTTTTTGATAAGGCATGTTAAAGCAACCCCAATACATGCAAGGCTATAGGTGAACTTTGTTTTTTTTATTCAAGAAACATTTATTTTGAGGCTACTTTGTGTGGAGGTACTAACAATTCAGATAAAATGAAATCATTTGAAACATTGATAAAAATTACAATAGAAAGAAATATTGATTAATTATAGGTTGTTGCTTACTCAAATTTGGTTATAGTTTAGATGTTGGGTAACCATAGAATACAAATATTTGTTTCCATCCAATTTATAACCAAATAAAGTTGTTGGAGGGAATAGTCTCTCATATATCTTATTTTCACATCTATAAGGAGAAAAAAAATTTAGTCGATGCCCTGTCAAAAATATCTTTGGAGATATAGCATACTACCATCAACATGGTAGAGTAAAGGGAAGGGGAAAATCCCTGCCCCCTGTCTCCAGATATTTATTTAAATGAGATCTATCCATTTTGGATAATGGATTTAATTTCCTTATTTGTTTTGAACAATTTTTCTACTTTATTTTTTTTTTGTATATCAAGAGGTTTCAATGGATAATTTTTTTATGGTTTTCAGGGTGAATCTTTCAAAATGTAACACCTATCTAGGATTTTTTTCTTATGATGTAATATGTTTCGCGATAACTTATTTTGAGATAATAGATTTCAAATTCATTCAATTATATAGAAAGAATATCAAGAGATATTCTTATTAAGTTTTTATTTCATGTCATAGTGCACTTTATGAGTGTAACTTTACCATTTTTGTTTCAACATAAAAATGTTATGGATTTTTCGTGTGTGTGTGTGTGTGTGTGAAAGAAGTATACTTCTTGCATATATTTAATGGAATAAGGAAATTATGTGGATGGATTGATGGATGAAGAAATTCTAGTGGATTACTCCTCAAGTCCTTTAGAATACATGAAGATTTTTTCGACACAAGAAGAGTTAGTCCATTCTTGGAAGATTGAAAGGGATGAATCAAGCATGGATATAGTTTATTGAGATATGTTAGTACTTCCTTCCTCAATTGTTGAATGAGCCTGCATCTGCTACTATATTCCCTTTTCCATTGTGATGTGACCTAAAATGGGTTTATTTAGATCTAGATTAAGGTCAATGGGGAAACTTCCAAACCTTATAGCACCAGGAGAATCATTCATATGGATAGCTTCAAAACGTAAAGATCCATATTGATGCATGCATTGGGTTTTTTCATTTCTAGATGAGGGATATGCTAGAATGTGTTTTAATGTTGTCTAGTAGATTGATGTAATCTTGTAACTAGTGTCATAATGATGATCATTATAACATCATTTGTGGGGAACTTATACATGTAACTAAGCTTCACTAGAATTTAGTAACATTGCACATGTGCACGTGGAGGTAGTTTTGGGGAGTTATTTGCTTATTTGCCTAGTGACCAGCCCCTCATGCAATGGTGACCTGCACTACTAGGTCTTTTTTATCCACCACTTCTCCCTTATCTCTTAATGAGATTATTGCTTACCTTTATGGTTTGGCGTTTCTTGTTAGAAAAAAGAGGATCACATAGCAATAATATAAAATAGATGCAAAAATAAAACACAAGAGATAAACAATACAATAGAGACACAAATATACATGGTTCACCCAATATGGGCTACATCCACCAAAGAAATGATCTATCCATGTTCAATAAGATGGAACTCATACTGTTGTGATCATACCATATTCATACCTATCAACTTATGGTAATAGAAGTGATTCATGGGATTTACTTGTGTTTCTGCATATGAGATACAAGGACATTTGTACACATATGATGTAAGCTTATTGACATTCACCTACATGTGGTAATGTGAATGCCCCTTTATTCCATATTCATTGCACTCATTGGGTACATACATCACACAATAGAAGTAAATAAGGATATATAGGTATTACTAGTCCATGCTATTGGTTCATATGAGTATCAATTATATGGAAATCACTCATGTGATGGTTGTATAACCTGTACTGCCAAATTAGACTGGTTCTAGTAGTAGTTTTACCGTTGAATAGGCATGAATATGGGAAAGAAATACAACTGGTAACCTGTAATGGCATCTTATTAGAGAAATAAGGAAATCACCTTTCCCGTATTCATTGATGTCATTGCCTCAATAAGATTGGTATAATACAAGTAATAAGCTAGTTAGTCTTAATCTTCATACTATATCTTCCTAATAATGATACCACTCTAATCATAAAGAAGCTTCATAGTGAGTTCGATAAGCTGTAGATACGAGTTATGCTTTGAGTACCATATCACATAGTTTCCATAACAAGAGCTTAGTATGATTCCAGGCATTGTGTTGTTTAGTGATGTTTGGTATAGGCTAAGAATAGAAAGAAGAATGGTCACAAGAAGGTTTGAGGAGGCTTCCTATAGTAGTGTGCCCTTGGTCAAAATCATAGGAAAATTGTTAGAATTAGGGAAAAATAGAAACAAATAATGCCTTTTTATTTTTATGTTCGCAAGATCATCATATATGAGAAAATAAATAAACAGATCTAAATTAAATTCTAGGTATAAACAAAATTTTTGAGTGAAAAGACAAACCTCAAGCTTACCTCTTGATCTAAGAAAGATGTACATGTCACATGTGTGGATGAAAACCTTTATAATATGCTCAAAAATAGTTTTAGGTTCATGGATCAAACCTCTAGGGTTTGATCTCTGTCATAAAAACTTAGGAACAATTTTTCCAAGGTATAGACCATCACAAGACAACTGTAGCAAACAAAACTCATATCTGAAACTGTTACACCAAATGGGGAGGTTGCACCAACAAACTCAGATATGAAACTGTTACATCAAATGGAGAGGTTGCACCAACAAAACTCATATCTAAAAATGTTACATGAAATAGAGAGGTTGCACCAACAAACAAAACTCAGATCTAAAACTGTTACATCAAATGGAGAGGCCACACCAACAAAACAAAACTCAAATCTGAAAAGATAGTCCAAAAAGGAGGTCGCACCATCATCAAGAGAGAACAACTGAGGTAGCTGCAACAAATAGGAGAGTGGGGAGTGAGTGAGTGTGAGTGTAATAGAATGATAGAGGGTAGGGTCTTATTTATAGTTAGGGAGAGGGGTTAGGGAAATTTAAAATTATAATTAAATATTGACATTTAATTAATATAAATATTAATTAAAATGTCAATTAATATTAATATTAATTATAAAAACCTTAAACACATATAAAACCCCACTCACATAAATAAAACCTCAATCACATAAAACAACAAGGGGGTACCTTTTAAGACAAAGTCAAGGGGGGGTCCATAATGGAAAAACATGTCCACATGAGTCTCATAATGACCTATAAACTTTATCATCACTGCATAAGGGGGTCCATCAACAATGTGGTCATTTACATCTTCATAGGCCCTCCTAGCTCTCATGGACCATCCTGGGAGAGAGGAAGAGAATCACACATCAACACATCTTGGTATTACACCAAGATCTACCTGGTCAAAGACCAGGTTTCCCCATAACACATATGGGGACCCTAGAACACATATAAATTCTTATCCACCAAGGTATACGACCAAGGATCAACCCATGCATTAGGCAAGGGTTCCTTGGAACACATCCAGGGGCCCTAGAACACATCTAGGGTATTATATAAACCACCAAGGAAAACATCCAAGGATCAATCCAAGCACTGAGCAAGGATTCCCTGGAACACATCTAGGGGCCCTAGACACATCTATGGACTTATATCAATCACCAAGGAATATATCCAAGGATCAATTCAAGAACTGAGCAAGGATGATCCCTTAGGAACCTGCCATTTGGATGACATTTGCTTCCTGTAGATTCTAACCTTGTACATTATCTATGGCAAATAGATATTCAGTAAAAGAAGAGAAAAGATACAATGGAAAATATAAACATTACACAGAGATTTTTCCCCTAGAAACCCAAACCGGGAAAACCAACATATTTTATATTCATTCATGTGTAATACATTGTTTACAATACAATATACATATAGGATCCAGCAGCATCCAAAACCCTAACCCAATGAACTGGATTAGTCCAAAACCCTAATTCCTTAATCAGAAATAGAAAACCATCGGAAAAAACCATGTGCCAAAAAACCACCTAAATACATGACATGTTTCCCGAGGAAGGCGACATGTTTCCCGAGGAAGAAAAAATTTCGGGGGCACTTCCCCTAAACCCACACGCAAGGGGCTTCGCGCCCAACACAAATGATCATGCACTACTACTCATGCAAACAATATAACACATACCCAACATTCTCCCACTTGTTGTTTTGTTTGCATACAGGGGGTTACAGGGTTACATAGTCAACAATCCAGGGAAACAATGCCCATGGATCCTCTACACCAAGAGAACTTCTCAGTGCTCACAGATTTTGTTAATGAGTTTGCAACATTCTTCAAAGTGTCCAAATTCATCAGTGATACTTTCTTTTCTTCAATCATGTCTCTCACAAAGTGATATTGAACATCAATATGCTTTGTCTTTGAATGATAAGTCGGGTTCTTCATGAAAAAAATTTCACTATGAATGTCACAGCTTGTTGTACCAACCCAATACCTAAACACAATATTTGTAACCATACTGATTCCTTACTTGCATGAGTGGCTGCCATGTACTTAGCTTCTGTAGTTGAAAGTGCCACTATAGCCTGTCTTTTACTCATCCAACTTATTGCTCCTCCAAACAGGTTAAACACATACCCGCTTATAGATATCCTACGATCCAGATCTCCAACCTAATATGCATCCACAAATCCATGTATATCCACCACTCTGTCCAATCCCAGTCTTCCTTCCTAGCACAATCCATAGCTAGCAGTGCCACACAAATACCTGAAAAACCCTTTTTACTGTTGTCCAATGCTCCTTCCCTGGTTTTGACATATACCTGCTCAAAACTCCCATTGCATGTGCAATGCCCAGTCAAGTACAGACAATTGCATACATCAAACTTCCAACTGCACTCTCATATGGAACATGAGACATGTCCTCCTCTTCTTCGTGTGTCTTGGGACACTGATCCACATATAACTTTACACCAATAGGAATAGGAACCTTGACCGGTTTACATTCTTGCATATTAAACCTCTGCAATATTGTCTCCACATATTTTCTCTGATTTAACCAGAGTTTCCTCTTTTTCCAATCTCTTTTAATTTCCATGCCCAAAATGAAATTTGAAGCACCGAGATCCTTCATGTCAAATTTAGAGGACANAATAGGAATAGGAACCTTGACCGGTTTACATTCTTGCATATTAAACCTCTGCAATATTGTCTCCACATATTTTCTCTGATTTAACCAGACTTTCCTCTTTTTCCAATCTCTTTTAATTTCCATGCCCAAAATGAAATTTGAAGCACCGAGATCCTTCATGTCAAATTTAGAGGACAACTGAGTTTTCACATCCTGGATAATCTCCTTGTTGTTTCCTATCAGCAACATGTCATCCACATACAATACCAAACAAATCAAATGATCACCAATTAATTTAAAATACACACAGTGATCCTCTTTGCTTCTTGTGAAGCCAAGTCCCAACATATAAGTATCAATTTTTTGATACCACATCCTTTGTGATTTTTTTAAACCATACAGGGACTTTTTCAGCTTGCATACCAGCTCCTTCTTTCCCTTCACAATGTAACCTTTTGGTTTCTTCATATATATTTCTTCTTCGAGATCCCCATGCAGGAATTTTGTCTTCACATCCATCTGTTCTACTTCAAAATCAAGTGCAGAAACAACATATAACAAAAATCTTATAGAGGTTAACTTGGCAACAGAAGAAAAAATCTCACCAAAATCAATTCCCTCAACCTGGGAATAACCCTTTGCTACTAACCGAGCTTTGTATTTCTCCACTTTTCCTTATGCATTCAACTTATTTTTAAATACCCATTTGCTGCCAGTGGGTTTTCTTCTAGTGGGCAACTCCACTAGATCCCAAGCCTCATTCTTATCCAAAGATGCCATTTCTTCATCCATGGCCCTTTTCCAGAGATTTCCATCCTTTGAATCCACTGCCTCCCTCACAGTTCTAGGATCATCACCAGTAATATACAAAACAAAATTTGAACGGAAATCAGATGGAGTATACCTTTCTGGTAGCCTTCTTTCTCGAACTGATCTCCTCAATACTGGAGTATGAGGATCTTATTCTTATTATTCATGTTCTTCTATAGAGTCTAAATCATCATCCTTTAAATCAAACTCTATTTTCTCTGGTTCTTCCTTACATGGTAGGAATTCCTGTTTAACAACATCCTTCATTTCTCTAAATACCACATCTCGGCTATACACTACCTTCTTATTTTCTGGGTTCCAAAGATTATAACCTTTGATACCATATTTATATCCAATAAATATATGCTTTTCAGCCTTCTTATCCATCTTACTCATGTTTTCCTTTGGAACATGAACATATGCATCACAGCCAAATACCTTGATATGTGTGAGAGAAGTTTCTTTACCAGTCCATACCTCTTGTGGAGTCTTGTCATCCAACGCTGATGAGGGTGATCTGTTGACTAGGTAACATGCAGTACCCACTGCCTCTGCCCAGAATTCTTGCCCTAACCCGACACCACTAAGCATGCACCTTGCATTTTCCATCAACATCATGTTCATCCTTTCTGCAACTCCATTCTACTGAGGTGTATATGGAGTAGTATTCTGCCTTGCTATACCACACTTCTTAAAGAATTATTCAAATTCATTCCTGCAGAACTCTCCACCATTATCTATCCTCAACACCTTAATTATTTTCTTTGTTTGATTCTCAACAAGAGCCTTAAACTCTTTAAACCTGTCAAATACTTCAGATTTCTTCCTAAGGAAATATATCAAAGTATTCCTTGAGAAGTCATTAATAAATGAGACATAGTACACAGATTTTCCCAATGATGGGACCGACACAGGTCCAAAAACATCATTGTGAACTAGCTGTAAAATTCCTTATACCCTCGTTGCACCAGAGGGGAATCTTACCCAATTCTTCTTCCCATATAGACAATGTTCACAGAAATAAAAATCTAGAGAGAAGTTATACATACCTTCAACCATACCTTTATCGTGTAGTAGTCGAAGACCATTCTCTCCGATATGCCACAACATAACCTTTTCTCTATAGACTATAGGAGTTGTTTATTCTTCAACTCCAATATCAAGAACAATGGAACCCTTACACCCATCACTAATAGTTCTTCCTTGCAGCTTATATAGAGTTCCAAACCGAACTCCCTTTAGCAAAACCATTGCTCCTCAAACCATCTTGCAAGTTTCCTTTTCAAATATTGTTTTTACCCCTGCATTGTCCATTTTGCTTACATAAATCAAATTTCTGGCCAAACCCGGGATGTGCAGAACACCAGGTAGTGTTCTAATCCTTCCATCTATGAGCCTCAACTTGACTCTTCCTCGTCCTATGATTCGGGTTGTCGAATCATCACTTAAGAAAAAATTACCTCCATCATACCTTTCATATTCACAGAACCACTCCCTGTGGGGAGTCATATGAAAGGATGCCCCAGATTCAACCAACCATGCCTCATGATCTGCATGTGTGCTTGAAGAAGCCAAGTACACATCCCCTCCTTCTTCCTTGGAGGTATTTTCTTCTGTAGAATGAGATTATTCAGATCCCTTCTTTTTCTCAACCTTGGATCTACACTTCTTCTTGTAGTGCCCTTCTTTTCCACATCTCCAACATACCCTTACAAACTTTTCGGGAGATTTAGATCTACCCTTAGACTTAGATCTCCCACTTGAGAAATTAGATCTATTTCTTTCCTGGGAACGTCCTCTTGCAAATAATGTGTCTGTGCTTTGCCCTTCCATATTCTTCTATCTCATCTCCTCTGACAACAAGGATGAGACCACTTCTTCAAACTTCAAGGCAGTTGTTTTACTACCTATGGCCACAACCAGACCATCCCAGGAGTCTAGTAAAGAACACAATAAACTGATACATTTATCTTCATCTGGAATTTTAATCTCAACAGATACTAATTGACTTACCACATTATTGAAGGCATTCAAATGCTCTACCACAGAGTCTCCATTTCTCATCCTCGGGTTATACATCTTCTTTCTCAGGAATAGTTTATTTACCAGGGACTCAGACTGATACAACTTCCCCAACTTTTCCCATAAATCCTTGGCTATAGCTTCCTCATACACATTCAGTAATACTGAATCTGAGAGACACAGTCGGATTATGCTCTTTGCCTTATGATCCAACTTTTTCCAGTCATCTGTTGAAGTTCATGTAGGTGCAGTACCTAGATCTA
Source organism: Picea mariana (assembly GCA_032191745.1). Taxonomy (NCBI): domain Eukaryota; kingdom Viridiplantae; phylum Streptophyta; class Pinopsida; order Pinales; family Pinaceae; genus Picea; species Picea mariana. The sequence continues at coordinate 23,762 of JASDQU010241167.1, read as the reverse complement.
CCACGATCCACTGATCTCTATCCACCAATAGGTCTTCCATCTTGATCTTTCACAGCTTAAAACTTTTCCCATTAAACTTCTCGATGTCTAGCTTCGAATTGCTTGCCATTTCTTTTCACCTGAAAAATCAATACCATAGATCTCCCACTATAACAAGGCTTATCACAGTCTCGAGCCAAACCTTTGACCACAAAGGCATCCCCCTGAAGCTAATAAATCTCTGATACCAAATGTAGATTCTAACCTTGTACAATATCTACTGCAAACATATATTTAGTAAAAGAACAGAAAAGATACAATGGAAAATACAAAAATTACACAAAGATTTTTCCCCTGGAAACCCAAACTGGGAAAACCAACATATTCTATATTCATTCATGTGTAATACATTGTTTACAATACAATATACATATAGGAGCTGGCGGCATCCAAAACCCTAACCCAATGACCTGGATTAGTCCAAAACCCTAATTCCTTAACCGGAAATAGAAAACCATCGAAAAAAACCATGTACTGAAAAACCACCTAAATACGTGACATGTTTCCCGAGGCAGGTGACACGTTTCCTGATGTAGACAATTTTTTTCCATCTATGATTCACCATAATTTTTCTATCACATTCTTCTTGATATGCATTGTATCGAATAAATGAACTATTTTTAGGTCCTTATAGTAAGGAAACCTCATGAATTGAGTGGGATAACATTTCATTCCTCATGGAATCCCATTATTACTACCTTCACGACGACGACATTGATGAAGCATAAAAAAAATCAGAACACTATTTATAAAATGTGGTAAAATAAAATGAATACTGAAAACAAAATTTCAAAACATGATTCCATTTACAATACATAAAAAAATGCGTACCTCGAGGATTAATTCTGTCATATGCCAACTTCCATAGGCGAGGTGTCATTCTTTGTGGTTTTAGTCCAGTCTCTTATTTCCCATTGAAAAGATCATTTTCAGTAGTACGATACTTATGACTCTTAGAGAGGAAGTGTTTATACTCATCAAACACCTCCTTTCCTAAACTTTTTGAATGACGAGATTTCATCTTAGGACCACAAACTAGACATGCAAATTTACCCTTTGTTTGAAGACCTGCAACAGATGGATTAATGTGAATTATTAATAATATACGAAATGATTATTTAAACAACATGCATGATATATTCAATTAATTATATACTATTCAAGCGTGCAATATGGAAGGTTACATACCACAAAAATGTGTTAGTCCCAGGGCATCATGAATTGTCCATAAAATTATTCCATGGCATTGAAATCTCTTCTGCCCAATTGGCTTACAAATGTCATACATAATGATGTCCTTCCATAACTTTAGTAGCTCGTCGATAAGAGGCTCGATATACACATTCATATATTTAACTTGGTACTTATCTAATTGTTTTAAATTACACAAAATTACTACCATGGTATGTATATATATGTAAATAAATAAATAAAAGATGTTATGCAAAAAAAGAGAAAAATGTAAATTTTAAATTCGAAAAATTAATGTAAACAAATACCTGGAATAATCATTGTCAACATCATGTGCTCCCTCTTTATTGACATCCAAGGAGGAATGTTATTGTTGATAACAAAAATAGACCACACTGAGTAAACAGACCAAAGCTCTCCAAATGGATTAACATCGTCAGTTTCCAATGAAAGCCTAACATTACAAGGTTCATCTATAAATTCTGGCCATTTTGCAGCGATTTCCTTAAATGCATAACTATCTGCAAGAATTCGAAGAATTCCATCTTCAATTCTATTTCATGCATGGTAATCCATACACTGTGTTATGCTTTGGCACATGAACAATAGTTGCAAACATGGAATTATGGGAATATGCCGGAGAACCTTTCAAGGGACCATTTTTGTTACTTGAACGGTTCGATATGTACTGATACCACATACTGGGCATTCTATTTACGACGCATGTTGTCCATAATATATAATATGATCATCATGACATGCATCTATACTTTGATATTCCTTTCCAATGTCTTTCATAATGGCATGTAAATATCGATATGTGAGAGGTAAAATATTTGACGAGGGTAACATAAATTTACCTAAAAATCTAAAACATAAAAAATAAATAGTTAATGTAAAGAATAGTAATTGTAAATATTGCATTTTTATTTTACACATTAATTAACACTGAAACAAATGGGGAAAATTCATCATTTATGTAGATGTGAAGAAACATATTACATACCTTAGGATATGTGTCATATAAGTGTTCAACAAATGATTCATAACTTTCAAGTTCACCAGTAGCAATGTCGTGGAGAGAAGATTTTCTCTTGACCCTTTATAAAGTCGTTTATTTGCCTTTTCAATCATAGGTTCATCATAAATACCATCACTATTGTCCCCATGATCCTCATCTGGATGACCGAATAAGTCTTGGATCATTTGATTTGTCCTATCATCTTGAACTATGTTATTATTGTCATCTACTTTCATGGGATCATTAACTTGATCTTCATTATCTTCTTCAAGTTCTTCATTTCGTACTACAACATCATTTCTCCTACTATTTGGTGCTTTGTGCATAAAGTTAGGGGGCAAATCTAACTTTATAATTACAAACAATCATGAAAAATAAGTGCCTGTATAAAACAATTTAAAAGTTTGAGAATACAATAAATATTAAAACACATAATGAACGTATATATAACTAATTACCATGGGACGATATTCATTTGATCCCCCATCCATGTGCCCATATTTTCTACAATGTTTTTTAGTTGTTGCTATTAAAACTCTTTTGGGACGTCCAGTACAACAATTTTTGCAAGGTTAATAACATTTACCGTCACCCTTTTCACCCTCTTTAATTATTTTCCCAGCTCTAATGTTTTCTGACATTCTTCCCCACAGACATATACTGAAAAAATACATGTTATTTGTTCGCCAAGAAGACCCGCTTAAACCTTTTTTGAAGTGTCGTTATTATAGCAAACTTGTCGCAACTTTCGTAAAATGCAACATATTTATAGATTTTATAACTTTGCAATTCTAATGATAGTTGACCAAGTCAAAGTTGACTTGGTCAAATACTAGGTGATCATTGGGAGGTGGAAAACCTAGTTTCCATGACATTGCAACTGCGACGACTGTTTTACAAATGTCGCAAGAGAGACGAAATCCAATCTCATCGCAATAGCGACGTCTTCCCACAATCATCTCAATAGCGACATGTGTTTGTAGTATGTCGCAAGAGCGACGTTATCAGGTAATATGGAGAAAAAAAATTAAAATTTCCTCTATTTTTTGACAATATGGCCAATTTTTTCCATAATGTCGCAAATAGAACGTTGAAATTTTTTCAATATGTACTAGTGTCACAATCAATCTCACTATATCTCCACCCCCTCCTCCCTCCCTCTCTCCCTGTCCCCCTCCCTCCTATTATCTCTCTGCTCTCTCTCTCTCATACATCTACCCCTCCCCACTATCTCTCCCCCCCCTTCCTCTCATTCTCTCTCTACCTTCTCTCTTTATCTCCCTCTCCCTCCCTCTCACATACTCAAAAACTCCATGTCCAACCCCCCTCTCTTTATTTCTCTCCCCTCCTCTCACACTCACACATTCTCTCTCTACCCCCCTCCTCCCTATATCTCTACCCCTCCCTCCCACTATCTCTCCTCTCTTTCTCTCCTACAT